>VZTT01007958.1:2326-15717 GCA_013400855.1 Buphagus erythrorhynchus | reverse complement strand
TTATAGATCTGAAGAGTGACCTACAATCTCAGTCTTATACCACTGAAAAATTTACAGTAACTATGTTTAAGAAGACAAAAAGCCAGTCATGCATGAATAAAAGCAAATATGTTGCACTTTCTATGAAACACTATGACATCTTCATTTGGAAAAGAAAAACACCAAACACACAAAATATAATTATTAAACATGCTAGCAAATGACCATTAAGCTCACTTCTTGTAAAAAAATACACAAAGTTTAAAGAGACACTGGAAGAGAAAATATGAAGCACATATCAGAAGCTACAGTCCATAACTATAGTTTGCTTTTCTGGCAAAATCCAACCTTTTGAAATAAGAAAGAAAAAGGAATAAACTACTTTTGAATACGAGATTGCCAATTTTTTATAACCATATGGATATTTGCAAGTCTTCAGTGCAATGTCAGAAAGCAAAGGCAACAGGCTAAATATTCAAGTTATTCAGCTGAGGCAGCCATGCAGAATATTCATACTAAAAGAGGAAATTGCAAATTAAGAAAACTTTTTCCAAATACAGTTTTAAATTATACTTAAACAAAGTACAGAGGATTTGAACTTGAGTCTGAGGCTTCTTGTGTTAGTCTTTCTGCTAAATGCTGAACTAACTAGAGATACTGTCCAGTGGCATATACTAAACTTTAGAGACCACTATTACAATTAGTTTAGGAACTTGCTTCTGCTCAACTCATCTATTTTTTCTAGCAACTGCTAGGCTGGATTTTTTTATTTTACTATGCAGACTATGAATGGAAAACATAAGCCTGAAAACTAAGTTTGTAAAAACTTTGTAAAAATTTGTCAGAATAACAAACAAGAGCTGAGAATGAAATGATACAGTGAAATGTTGGAAACCAATGCAAATTAAATTTTGGATACCACTCATCATTTCAGCATTATTTTAAAGAAACTGATATATAAGACACAGCTTTAAACCTGTGATTGCAAATTTGAGCATTTTTTTGAACTGAGTTTCAATGTCTTATTTGTAAAAAGGTCTGCAAAGGTTAACCAAGCAGGTTGCAGATCTATTGAACATACAGAAAACAAAATGCAAAACAAAAAATATCTAGATCCACACTAATTAGATTTAAACTTAATATGCAAGATAATTCTTAGACTTCAATAAGGTTTTAGATTCCACCAAGTTTAAAATTTTTATCCAGCCGGTTTTTGAAATTTTAGGGAAGTTTTGGAATTACTGACAGACTGTCCATAAAAAGCCAAAAAGCTTCCTCAGTCTGAGTGAACTGCCTAAAGTGTTCTCATTTTAAAAAGGTTTGGGGAAGAGTGGAGTTAATTCTTCTGCACTCTTATTTTTCTACACAGGAGCAGACATTTCATGGTCAACAGCTAAAAGCCCAAAATACTAATGCACAGAGTCCAGATAGCACAGTCTTAAAAGGTTTGCTTTTCTTAGCTGGTTTATGCCTACTTGATGAGGCAAAGGTCTGCAAAACCAGTATTTTACTCCCCCAGACCAAAAACCAAAAGGCAACCTTGCTGCCCCTGACCCTATGAACCAGAAAAATAGAAGTAAAACAGAAAAAAAGTGGTAGAGGGACTGCCTTCACTTTGCTCCAAAGTAAACATTTGCTTGCTTTTTAAAGAAGAGAAGGAGGAGGGAAGGAAAACATTGACTTAATGGAGCATAAAAGAAAACAAAGTTTGTTAAGTTCCTTTGTCCCTCTCTAGAGAATTACCTCATTTAAATTCAAGACCCGTTTATGGATAATGGGAAAAATAAAAGCTTTGTGAATATAAGCATGAAAAATTCTTATACTTGCAGAAAACATTGATGAATCAATATCTATTTATTTGGAAGGTTTATTTGGTGTAATAGATAAGTACTTTAATTAAAGCCTCCATCTGTGGAAGTTGACAAACACTGCACCTTTACTGTTTCTGACCGTGATAATGCTGAAGGAGAATGTTTCTGTGCAATAGTGTCACTAAGGTCATTATATGGTATTTAATTATTATGTTGGAAAAACGGAGCATCACACACTTATCTCTGATGTGAATGTAAATGTGACCTTTTCTAAAACTGAAAAGGACATGAATATAAAGAAGGAGCAACATATTCCACTTATTTCACAGTATTTCAGCAAGAAGGCAGATCTAAACCAAGAGTTACAAGTGAATGACACTGCTGTAAGTGTACTTCAATTTGTAAAAAATAAAAAATGCAGATATAAGCTGTATAGGTATATGGGTATTGATATCTCTGTTTATTCTTTTGGATTACATTTTCACTGTATTTTAGTTATATTTGCCATGTGTATTGAAACTGCTTAACAGAATGTTCCTTTGTCACCAGAGAAAGTGTATCATCAAGATGCAGAAACACAAATTCTTTAATTAAACAAAAGTAAATGGCAAAAGCAATGTTTTATAAGCAAACCTACTAGAGATACAAGGGAAACTACAGAAGTAGCATCAAGTATAATAGATTATATGTGGACTACAAAATACATATATAGATGCAAATAAGATTTATGGGACTAGCAATAAAAGTGAACATACACCAAAGTGTCATCTGTAATAACAGACCACTGCCACTAGTATGAGAGACAAGTTGCAGATGTGGAAGACTGGAAGACTGGGGTACAGGTAAATCAAAATTACTACTCAAGCAACAGTATTACCCAAGTAAAGAGCTTCATTTTAAAGGGGATAAACTAGGCAGTAAGCGATCAACACCATTACCTAGTTTTCCATAAGGTTGTCATACAATTGTAAACACAAGATGTTTTGTTACATAACAAAAGATTCTAAATATACTCATAGTTACAGTGTCATCATGGGTAACATGTCTTAATACTCTGCTGTTGGCAATGCTATGCTCATACAACACTTTAACCAAATCAATAAAAACCTTTAAGAAAGTGTGAAATGAAACATATGGGCAAATCTGTCTTACTATCACAACTCTGGGATATTCCAAAAAGCATCTGCCTTGTTCAGTGCCCTTCATTTTATTAAATTCTAGAGGTTCCAAGTGTTCTTTTTCATAAAGATTGTGAAATCAATTGACAACATATAAGTATTGATTTAATTGTTTTTACCAAATGTCTAGTTTCAGGATTACTGATGATAGGCTTAAGCTTCTGAGAAAAATGCATGAACCTTCCTCTGTTAAGAAATTTACTGAGGATCTGCTGGTACATCAAGGCACAATGATGCACAATTGTATAAGTGGTTTCATCCCATTATGGAACACCGTACTGGAGAAGTTCTAAGTTTTCAATTATATGGAAGCATAAGTGCAACCTGAATTTCAAAACTACAACTATGAAACATCTCATGATGTATTTCTCTTTCCCTATGTCTCGCACTTGCAAAAACAGCTGGTATGTTTCTTAGAAGTGTTCCTGTGATTTCTAGAATCACATTTTCTTCATCTACAGTTACTTAACACTGTCCTATTGTCAGCATACTTGCAAAAGTCTGCCTCTGCGGACATATAACAATGTTCAAAACCTATATTTCCCTGAAAAATAGTTTCAATTGAACTTTTCCCTTGTTGCTACAACTGCATCTTCATGTTTCAGAGTAATTAAACACCCACACTCCTACTTCATTTAATAGGCAAAAAGTGCTTATCTTCTCCAGCCAAAACAATCACAGGTCAAAGCTGCATTTAGGGTTGCAATGCACCTTGAAATACATGACATCCTCTAGTGATGCTAGCAGAAAAATAAAATGTTGCTACAAAGGCTGTCACTGTTTCTTGCTCTGTCACATCTCTTTTCCCCAGTTTGCTTGTGTGACCAATGGCCCATGCTGCCACCTGTGACACAGTAAACAGGGAAGGATAAGTAAGTATGGCTATTACCTTTAGTGAGATGTAATTTCTGCACTGGCAGCAATATTCAGTAATGCTCAGTAACATTCAAGGCAATGGAGAAAATAAATTTTTTAAACATGACTCTTAGGACACTCTCCCCTCTCATTAACACACAGATCTCAATTTTGAAAATTGTGTTTAGAATTAGTGGCAAGAGTTGGCACCAAGGATTAATTTTTTGTCTTATGTTAAACATACACTTACGAGTCTTACCAGATGTGGGCTTATATGGAAAAGAACAGCAAAGAGTTAATGTGAAACATAGCAAGGATATCTCCTTCCTCCTTATCCTTTTCCTTGAAAAATGAGACCTACACATGGTTTTGGTGGAGCACTAAGGTCAACTCTTTAAAGAGTCTTTTATCACATCTTTTAGTGTTATTTTAGTTCTGATATGACAATTTTTTCCTGTTTAGCATAAACTGAAAATCTCCCTTCTCTTACCTAACAAGACTTCTATACAAACTAGACATTTGTAGGCCTGAAATGTAAGATGTCTTAATAACTGTGGGCTCCTAGAAAACATGTATTTTGAAGTACTGCTGTAGCCAAGACAAAGAAGAGGGCAAGGTCAGTGTCTGAGACCAAACCGAGTTTTGCACTGATTATTCTTCATTTGATTTTCACTGCCAGCTGGAAATTGAACTGCAATAAAATTGACCAGCATCGTTTCTCTCTACTATGTTTTCTTATAAAGGAAAGTCAACTGTCTGTCAGAATCAGATATAATTTGAAAATATATCTGATTGACCAAAAATGCCAAACCTTGAGAGTCAGGATTCACTCTAAAGAACTGGTGATAGAGCATCTCTCCCTGAGTTCAACAAAACCAGAACAGTTATGAACTGAGTTTATCAGCTCAGTTCACTGCTGCTTCTCACTTGCTTTGTCGAATGTGACTGGGATCTCCTTGCAGGGATGAGACCATGGCATAAGCAAAACAATGCAATACAAAAGAAAATTATTCTTGAGGTTAGTTCCTAAATATGTTGGGTGATTTTTTTATCTTCTAATCAACATCAGTGCAGAAAACTACACTGAAAAGAGAGGTTAAGATATATAAAAGCAAAAGGCAAAATTAATAATTTACAATCTCCTTAATTTATAAGAATTTATAATGCCAGGTGAAATGTCAATGTACTGCTCAAAAGACAAGAAATTCTTTGCTAATAGCTCAATGGATTCTTTCTTGAAAATTACTGCTCAGTCTTCTCCTTGAAGCTTTTCCAGGGACATTGTTTAATTTTTATATAAATTTTAAAAGGCATTAGTTTTAAAATCCCATTTAAAAATGGTGAAAGTGCATCCTTTACCAAAACAGAATTGTAATTGACTATGTTATGTGAGAATGACATTCAGTTTTAATACAGCTCCTAAAACAGTTAAAAATGTTGGCCAGTTTTACAAGTATGTATTCATCCAATAGTCTGCTCAGCCCTGTGAGAGTACACAGGTATGCACATGCATATGTGTACAGCAGGAATCTAAATAAGTATTTAATGTATGTGCAATTCATTTCAAGGTCATGTGTAGAATTATCCTGGCTGCAGTGAAATTTCTGTGAAAAAATATTGAAAAGGTTGAGCATTTCCTCAGAGGCTTAACAGAAATATAAAATCTTGACTTGCAACCCAGTATTCACAGCAAAAATCAATCAAGAAGAAACAGTAGGTGAAAGTGTGCACACAAGAACACACATTGGTAACAGTATCTTGGAAAACTGCAAGTCAAAGATACTAACCTAGGTAAACGTGGAAGTTATGTTATCAAAGGTCCATATTAAACACTAGCATAAGAACCTTTGTGTATTAAACCCACAGAAAGATCATGTAAACTGGTTTTTATTAAAAAATCATCAATTCATCTAAATCCTGCATTTTACTTGCACAAAATGCCTTCTAGGACCCCAGAAACTGTCTTCTCCCCTCACTGTGGCATGTTTTCCTGATTTCAGGAGCCATCCAGAAGCAGAAGTGCTGGAGCAGCAGGAGAGGGTTTGCAGGGCTGTAATTCTGCCCTGGAGAGAGCAAGCACTAAAAGCCCTGCCTGAAACTTGCTGGCAGATTAGATCCCTGACAGGATGAAGACAAGCATCTTCTTACTGTGGATGCATTTTCTGGGGTGGGCCAGTGGGTGAAATCTCAGGAGCCTGTGAGATGGGGTCTGTGTCCCCACTCAACATGACGCCCTGCTGCAGAGCTGGGCAGCTGCTCGTGTCCACCAGCACATTCCCTGGAGCCACACAGAGCACCCTGGCCTTGCAGTGCTCAGCTCTCAGTGCCATGGGACACACATCAGGTATCAGGCCCTTGAAAGGAAGGAATAAAGACTCCAGAGCCAGAGGCCAGCAGAGGAGGGTCCAGGCTGGCCAGGAGGTACTTAGGTGGGATGTGGCCACTGTTTTATCCTTCAGGCTCCCTGGCTCACAGACTCCCCTGTGATGTCTGTTTTCCATAAATGCTGTCATGGGGCAAAGCAAAACATTACTCTTTCCATTGCTCAGGCATAGTCTGTCAGATCTGCATCTCAGACTGGAGGTGGACCTCTTCCAAAGAGGCAGAATTCCAACTCTCCTTCCCCCTCCCCCAAAAGACCCACTTATGTTAGCACACTTTAAAATGCATGCACAAAGTAGGTATATTAACTCCCACTTATTAAAATCAGATAATTGCAAATATGTATGTGGGTTTCCAAGCAAAGTTGGAAAAAAAAAAAAGAGGTTTTCATGAATGTTATTTTGGCAAATATTTTTCCCAAGGGCATAGGCTAGTGAACAAAATGATTACAAGAAATTACAGTATGTACCATGAGTACTTTTTGGTATGCACAGAACAATTTAAGGCATTATAATGTCACACTACCACGTAAAAAAATTAAAAACACAGTCTTCTTAATTTATTGAGAAAATCATACTCTCTTTACTGTCTGATATATAAACTTTAAGAGCAAAATAAGATTTTTAAACCATGCTTTGAGCACAATGTTGATTACGAGTTAGGGGATGTTTATTTTTTTTAAAAAACGTGCAAATTTCTTATGGCTTTAACCCAAATCCCTTTGAAGCTGCAGAGTTTTTCCCAATGACTTCAACTGGCTTTGGTTCGGGCCTCAAAACCGTTTGTCATTATAGGACATAACCACTCATTTCAGGGAGCCCTAAGCTCAAAGCATCCCATCTGCTTTGGAGGTGGATTCCTCATTGGTGTGGTTGGATTAAAATGAGGAAGCTGTCTCCACAAAAGTAGCAGACACCAACCACAGAGGACTGTTACAGCAGATACCTGGAAAAAAGAACAGGTAATGAAATCACAAAAAGAGTCACTAATTATAAGCAAAGAAATGGGAAAATGTCAATTAACATCCAACACTTCCATTTAATAGGATGCAAAATTGCAGTTCATAGCAAAGTCAGGAGCGAACTTGTGCTGAAAACCAAAGATCTTTCTCCTTAACTCCCTTTCATTCAGGAATGTTTGAGTCTGCAAGTTAGTGAACAACAAAATTCTTACTCCACTGGCTTTTCAAAATGTCAAGACTGAGTCCATTCATAAGCATATATATTTATAAATATGTAAATTTTGTCTTTTAGTCTGCCTTAAGAGAACAGTATTTTAAGTAGTGGAGATGTAATAGTGAATGCTGTGGTTGTCCTCTGAGAATATCTGAGAGGACAAGGAAGAGGGATATAATAAAGGCATAAGGAACAGAGGAAGAAAAGACAGCATGAAATACCTTCTCTTCATAAAGAGCCGAATTTTTTATTCCCAGTGGTCTCAGTGTCAGCAATATGCAATTTGAAAGGCTTCCTCAGTAATTTGTTGTGAAATTATCAACTGAGGTGGGAAGAGAAGGATTAACTGAGGAGACATTCATTTGGTGTGGACACAAGACGATGGAACAAAAATGGAGCACAACATCCCTTCCTAGGTATGAAAAGCATGAGGCTGTTAGCATTTTGCAAGATATTTCTCCCACCACCTCAGGTTAGTTCTCACAAAAATATTTAATTTAAATCTGATATGAAAGTAATTAAATGGAAAACCACATGAAGTTATGAAAAATAGGATTAACAACAGAGCAAGACAACGATCTTTATCATAACTGTAAAGCCTCCTACTACATTTGAGAATAATCAGCCTCAGTTAAAGTAATATTATATCTAAATTAAATTAATGTACCTTGAATGTTTCTGGTTTTAAGTTACTTAGAGATTCACTTCTTTAGTTTGCTGTCTGTTTTTCTACCCACCACCCTTTCCATTAATTATTTTGTCATTCCAAAAAGAATTTCTTTTGTTTCATAGTGCTGGTGAATATCAAATAACTACTTCTAAAGCAGACTAAGAATTATATTTAAACTTCTTGATAAGATATTAAAAACAGATTGTTATGAATCAAAACCACAACAGGTCCAAACATCTCCAGTGAGTAGTTTATTAGTTTGAAAAGAAATTTGCAAGAAGTCTATGTGGAGGGTGGCTCCTACAAAAAAAAATTATCCTTCAGTAACAGATATAAAATATGGAGCAGCAAAAACACTTTCTGTAAATCTCCATTATGGTTTTTTATTACTTGATGTATGGAATAAACATTCAATTAAATTAATATAGGAATTTTAATTTAAATTCCCTCCTCTAAGTCCACTGTTTTTAAAGTTAAAAATCTACTGAACAGATGGATTATTTCAGTTTTAGACAGGGGTTTTAAAAAGGACAGTTAAACCATCAGGTACACTGTGATCAAGATAAAGTAAAGTTCCTCTTTTAGATCAATAGAAATGAGAAGTAGCTGCATGGGATTCTGCGTTCCCTCAGTATTTTATTTTTTAAATTCAGACTCTCCTGGAGATTTACAGCCCTCAGAACCCCGTACTATTTCCAGCTCCTGCCATAACCTCTGTTACATTACTTCCCCCTGCTTGTGCAATCTTGAGGTATTCAGCTAAGATTTAGAACCATATTTTTTCATTTTAATCAAAAATGGGGCCTGGATAGGACAAGAGGGACACAGTGAAAACCTTCTCTGCAGTTCTACGTGGAGGCAGTGTTCCGTGGGTGCTGCTACGGGATTCCTCACACACGGTTTGTCCTGTGAGCCTGCTCCTGCCACAGCTCCAGGGACTGTGACTGAGTGGAAGCAGTGCCCAGTAAACACTTCACACCAGGAGAAACTGGGTTTGGATTCAGAGCTGCAAAAGATCACATGCAGCCCAGGGACCACAGCACATCATGTAAGTGTGTTCATACATTTCATTTGATCCTGAACAAAGAGCTGTTGTCTTATATTCCAGAATATATTTTTTTTTCAAAATCAGGCATGTGTGCACACAAATACATGCAGGGGTTGCCTTCTATTTGAGGTCACAATGCAAGCCAGGTGGCTTCTGCAGTGGCAGTCAAGTGCTAGGATCCCCCACTGTGTATTTTTTAAGGAGAAATTGTTATAGAGTCCAGACACTACTTTACAACACCAATCATCGCACAAGCCAGGAACAGTGGGTGCAAAAGATTTCTACAGCATTTTTCTAGAAATGAAATCCTGCTGAACAAATTCTCCTATATTTTATCACAGTAGTCACAGTACATTTTGGTCTAGAGAACGATCTGACTGACCCAGGTATTACAGGCTTGGTTTATCTTGCCAAGTGAACACATTTAGTATTGCTTAACAGTCCTTGGATTGTTTAGACTTCATATTGGTGACTGCAGGAGACCAAAACTTGTCATATCTGGAAGCTGTGCATAACAAAGGCTATACATGTTTCCTTTTGAAAAACAAGAAACAAAATTCAGTTTTCTGGTAAGGTGAAACTAAAAAGTCACACACCAAGCCATGCCATTGTTTGTGCTGTATGCTACTACTACTCTAACATCAGTTTTCCATTATTTAAGCAAATCCTCAAAACTGGATTCTAGTCATGGATTCCGCTAATATTTATAGATTTATTTATAGAACAGTAAACATAACATACATTGTAGTCCCTTACAATATTAATTTAGTCCCTCTCCTCAAAAAGAAGATGGTTTTGCCATTTGATTTCTTTTCTTCATATTTTGGGCAACTGAAATGTTGTTTTGGAGAACAGTTTGCAGTAGCATTTGCCTGTCTAGAAACAGAATAGTTTTCTATGCATGGTGAAGCTGTGGCTTAGGGTTTATTTGAAGATACTACTCTCCATGAAGCTGGATGTTTCTCCTCCTTACATGTCTGTCAAACACCTCAAGGTCTGACATCTTTTGAGAGTGCTCCAACTCAGCAAATGTTCTTCAGCTCTCTTCCAGAAAGCATCAGACCTTTTCACTTCATTCCCACATAGTTGAAGTGAGGTGATTCCTCTGAACACAAAAACCAGTGACGTCTGATGAACTCCTTAGGTAATAAGTGAGAAAAAAAGATCAAATTCATCTCTCTAATAAAAGTTTGAGGTACTGTTACAATGAAGTAAATTCCCTATGACTTACTATGTTCACAGCTATGGCAGATACAGAAGCAAAGGATTCTTATCTCAGCAGGGAGTTTATTCCTCTGGATGAGTCTTTAGGGAAATCGCTAGATGAAACTAAGAGTGGTGACGTTTATATGAAGGAATGAACCAGCCTATCAAAGTTTGTAATAATGTCTGCTTGTACTTGGCATTGTGGGTGAATCCTCAGTTTTTATACAGCTACCTATACTGCACTCTTTACAGCTTTGTCTTCCCTACAGTCTCAATGGGTGAAACGGAAGAAAAGACCCTGCAGTAATGCAGATCTTAAACAATATCTGAACAAGAGTCAGCTGGAGCTAGAGACACATCTATAGCCAGTTTCCCCTTTCAGACTAGGAACAGTTATTCAGCTTTCCTGTCCTGTGATTGCAAATCCATTCTCCATCTACCCTACATGCTTCTATGAACAGGGACCTTCCTGCCTCGCCAGTGGACTAATGTGGACAGTGTCAACGCCCAATCCTCTTTTTCTAATGTCAGACCCAGTCTTCTTACGGAAATCATACAGACAGAGTAGGGTACTAGAAGCAAGAGAAAACTTTTGAAGCAATCTCACAATCTTCTCAAAAACACCTTGCCCTTTACTGGCCATTCAGGCATGCATTTGCTGCTAGAAAAGCTGTTCTGCCCTCAAGAAAAATTCCAGCTTTTCTAGACCTGCCAGGAAGAAGTACCTTTGCAAGCCCAAGCGAGCAGTATTGTGCTGGTTGTGTTTGGACCCAGCTCCAACCCTCCCCTTACTTATTGCCACTTTACCATCTTTGTCCCATCCACTCACCTCCTTATCCCTTCCCTGATCTCCCTTGGCCTTGCTTCCAAGTCTTGGGGAGGAAAGGCAGACTCTGACACCGGCTGGGACTGTGCAGCAGATACCACAGGCAAGAGTAGTCTGGGAAGTTGCAGAACAAGAAATTACTGCCAATCCATATGACATAGAGTAGCCACTAACACTCTGGTAGTGGTGCTTGTGCAGAGGTGCTCACCTGAAGTGCAGAGGAGGTGTTTGCATGCCGTCATGGCTCCGATCTTGGCAGCTCAGATGAGCCCACCCACATCAACAGAGGGGGGATACTCCTCTCCGGCACTGTGTGTATTACCAAGGCTGACCTAGAAAATTATGTATTGCTCCTCAACCATCACTTTGAGGGTGCATCCACATTAAGTGGGGATGGGAAAATCAGTATAAAAATCTGATCTTTTTTTACTGTCTGTAGTGAATTTCTGAGGCTTAAAGAAGATAATTAGGAGTTTCCCAAACTGTATTCTAAGTACACAAAGTCACAATGCTCTTTGACTACTAGAACAGGCTGAACTTCAGACAGTGCTGTACAGAAGCTTCAACTGACTGCCGTTGATTTTCCTAGTTATCTTCTCTCTCACTGAAAAATCTGTGGTGTAATTGCTCTCCACTTACTCTGAAGTAAGCTACAAAGAAAGACAATGTAGTTGTTTAATAAAGTTCATTTATCTGAGATAAGGAAACCTAGAAAAAACCAAGGAACTTCACGTAAATAAATTTCACCCTTTTTTCTTTTTTATTTATTCTTTATTTAGTAAAACACCCAAAGCTGCATTATATTAACACAAGTAATAAAGCTTTCATATTTTATTCCTACCAGTGCATTTCCAAGTCCAGGTGAAATGCCAGAAATAAGTAATGCTGCCATATCTTGAACACAGGGTGTAGATCACAATGATACATGACTTACAAGTGAATCCCAATGGAATAAAATAAAAAGTTGTAGTTTAAGTGTGAAACCTGTAAATTAAGCAATTGAGGCCATTTCTATTTCCACAAAGTACTATAACAAAACAGTGGCTGTAGGATAACATACTTCATCATACTTTTTGCATCACTTTATTGAATACTCCATGCTGGATGTAGAACTTATAGCTATAGTGTGTGTTGGCTACAATGTGAATGTGTACCACTTGTATTACAGAAAGGGGTCATGAAATGTATGGACCTGTCTGCCTGTTTAACAAAATGAAACAGCAATACCATAAAACTGTGCCACATGTGAATATTGTAAATGGTTAAGTTATAAAGTCATTCATTCAAAAATCCAAATATTTCAATGAAAAAAATGTATATAAAATGTAGTAAAACATAAATTACATTTAAAGGTCTGTACATGATTCATCCTGCAAACAGAAACACAAAAACAGCACCTTGTACATTATTGCTTATTTTGGTCTCCTAAAGTTCAAAGATCATTTTTACTAAAATGTCGGGAAAAAAATATGGTTTCACATGCAATCCAGCAGTAACTGTGGTAAATCAAGTAAGTCTAAAACCCCGCACAAAACCCAACACTTTTACTATGTAGGAACACACATGTGGAGCCTTTTTCTATACTTGATAACCAATTAAAGTTGGATTTATTAAGTTAGTGCACACCTATAATATCCCCTACAATATCCCCATTTTTGGTTAACAGTGTATTAAGGCTGTTTGCTGTTGAAAATACACAGCAGAGAAGGAATACTTTCATCCACAAATGCAGTCAGATGATCTCATTTGGAAGCTTCTGTCAGTCATTCACCCCAAGTGATGAAAGAAAACCATCCTTTCTCCTCTCATGTTATTCCACAAGCTGTTGTGGATACTCTAGCTCTATGTGAGTTCAAAATCATTTGGATAAATTCAAGGTAGAAAATTCCATCAAAGGCTATTTAACAGAAAAAAAATCCACTTCTGTCTTGGGAAAACCCTAAGTCACAGATTACTGGAGGCTTGGGCAATACCCTGTGAAATTTCTGCAAGGGAAATTGCCCTTGCAATCTATCCCTTGCAGGCATTATCGATGATCTTTCAAGACATGCTGCTGGGCTGAACAGACCTGTGGTCTTACGCAGCACAGTCAATTTTATGTTCAGTTTCCCCCCTTTTCTTGTTATTGTGATACAAACACAGATCATTTCTCTCAACTTAATTTTTCAGACTCAAAAAGCAAACAACAATCTTGTGTCCATTACGTCGAAGAGATAAATACTACAAACTAAGCTGTCCATCACAATAACAAGAAAAGGGAG
>VZTT01007952.1:6981-25487 GCA_013400855.1 Buphagus erythrorhynchus | reverse complement strand
CGCTCGCTCCCGGGGAGGTCTCCGTGTGCTTTCTGCTCCCGGGAAAAGGTGCCCCCCGCTGGTCGGGGGCGCGCGCGGCCCGGGGCGGGGCGAGCCGGGAGCGCGCAAGCCGGGCCGGGGTCCCCGCGGTGCCCCGGGGTCGGTGGTGGTTCCCTGCCCTGCCCTTCCCTCCCCTGGCGCCCCTCGGGTTCGCCAGCAGATGCTGCTACACCTGCTAGCACCTGCAACAAGTAGGCAAAAAGAAGGGGCTTCCGAGTGCTACTTGTGATTCTTAGTTTTGGTTTTGTTTTGTTTTTTGTTTGTTTTTTTTTTTTTTTCTTACTTGCCCTGAGCTAGAAGACGAGGTTTTAGCAGAAAATTGTGCATGAAGAGCACAGCCGAGTTGTGTTTTGTCCCTTTTCCAGATCATGTGTGGAGCCCACCAAGTTGCACGGGTGAAGAAATACGGGGCAAAAAGAACGTGAGTGGTATCGAGGCTTTTCAGGGACAGCGCTGCTGGGAACTTCATTAGGAGCCTCTCATTATGCCATCAGCTCCGCGGTCATCAGGCAACTGAAGAGCTCTAAATCCTGCCAAGTACTTCTTTGCCAGATATTTGATAATCAGATAAAAAATTGTAAGGGCAAATGACAGGAGAAACATGTAAGCGTAGAAACTGCAGAGAGAATAACAGGGAAGGGATTGAAAGCTGCTGTCACGGTATCCTAGCTTTTTCTTCTTTTACAGCTACAGACCAGGACAGGAAAAAAATGAAAGAAAACGTTCCTCTTCAATGGGGATTTTGTTAGAAGCATGAATTATATTTGTTAATCATGGGTCGTGGTACTATCTGGACACAGATTATTTGGAAATAACAATGGCTATGTTAGTAGTGATGAATAAAAGCAGAAGTATAATTGGAAGATTTGAATTCAAAACGTTAGAAATTGAAACAGTTAAGCTTCAGAAATCAGAAATTCAGCCCAAATGTAAGCAGTTTGACTTAAACCTAAAAGAAATTAAAGTATTGCACATGCTAAACATACCCATGTAACTTGAATAAATTTTCAAACTTTGTGCTTCACAACACACTCTTCTGTGTACGTTTTTATGCCACGTTTACAGTTTAGTGCCAAAGTATTTCTGCTCTTTCTAAGGGAGAGTTGGGCACCATAACTGATCCTGTTGTCCCCTGTCATCATAAGAAGTGTTTGCTTCAAAGCCTTCTTTCTGTGCCAGTAAGAGGATTTCTAGTTCTGCTTGAACATGTGGAGGTAGAAGACAGCACACATTTAGATACATACATACAAAGAGAAAAAGACACAGTCAAAGTCCTTGTGCAAAAGACTTTTCATGAGAAGATGGAGAAGCTTTCAATGCCCCTTGGAGCCCAGAAAATTTTGTTTCATAGTTCTGAAGTGTAGAAAACCAGACAAAAAATACTCTTTCTGTAGAACAGACATGCAGTCTTTCATGTATCATTGGACAAGGCTACAAAGTGTGCTGAAATTAAGGACTGAGACCTTTGCTGCAATAGTGTTTTTGAAAAGCTGTTACTGAGAATGGAGGGGAAGTCTGAAAATATTGAAGTGGGTGGGATTGCTGAAGAAGATACAGTGCAGTATTCTCTGAGTATTGCTCGAGCTTAATGGGTTTTATGCCCGACATGTCTTGCATTTCTTCCTCAAGAAAAAGATTGGAAACAATAGTGGTGACAACACACGTGCTTTGAGGAGTTTACTATTTTCATTCTATTATTTTTTTTTCCTATTTCCTTTCTTCTGACAGAAGATAAAAGCCCTGTCATATTTGCACAGAATTACAGAAGATTGAAACACTTTATATGGTGGTGGGGAACTGCCTGTTGGAAGTCAACATGCATAATAGCTGATACTGGTGTACAATTAACTAGTCATTGACGTTGCCTGTTCTTAACTGCATGTTATTATATGAGCAAACCTTTTTGCAGTTGTCACGACTGAACTGGAGCTGCTGAGCATTGGGTGTGTCTGTTATGGGGCTGCTGTTGCTTTGCACAGTGTTTCTGGGTGCTGCATGCAGAAATGAGGTATAAAGCCAGAATTGCCTTGGACAGCACTTCTGTGCCCTGTGCACAGCTGGAACACAACCAGCATGGAGGGAAGCAGAGGGGGGGTGTGAAAATGGGTTAGCAAATCCAGACAGTGCTGCTGTGGCTCAGCAGTGGAAGAGGTGGGTCTGATGAGGGAATGGGAGATTCACCCAACTCCTCTGTGGATCTGAGCTGTTTCTTTGAAGGACCAGCTGTGTCCCACTGCCCAGTGGCCTAGACAATACTCACGGCTGTGAAAGTCCTTTGCCAAGCTGGGTATTACTTTTGGCTTGGTATTGGTGAATAGCTGGATTTGCTGTTGTAAAGACTTGGGTAATTGCACCCGTGATGTGTTACTGTACAGT
This sequence comes from Buphagus erythrorhynchus, assembly GCA_013400855.1. Taxonomy (NCBI): domain Eukaryota; kingdom Metazoa; phylum Chordata; class Aves; order Passeriformes; family Sturnidae; genus Buphagus; species Buphagus erythrorhynchus. The sequence goes on along the minus strand of VZTT01007952.1, from coordinate 23,072 downwards.
TACTTAGTGATTAAGTTTTTATCCCTAAAGTTGTTGATGCATTGTCTCTTACGGTATCCCAAACTTATAGCTGGTTGGGGCTGCCTTCAGTTCTTATATCTGTACAGTAGAAGATTTTGTGCCATTGCAAAAATTAAATAGGCATCTGCCTATTAGTCCTTTGTTTTACCCTCTTGATTTAAATTTTACAGGTTTTAATACTAGATTAGTTGAACGAACAAAATCAGGTTGGCCAAAGATAAACAGTGAAAATTTCAGAAAGGAATCATATTATTTTTCTTTTGTTATCACGTGTGTCAGTGGTTTTTAGTGACCTGCAAATGATGCTAAAATCACTGGTAATTTTGCATGTGGTTGATATTTCCAGGTGTACTCATTTAAATGAGGTAGTCAATTTAAATGAACCTGATGCTTGATGGCAAGATGAATTCATCACTGCCAGCCTTCTCTTATTATATTTTCAGCATGGGATACATTTTAATACATGTGAGAATAGAATTGCTTTGTTGAGAACTCTCAGCATCACTTAGCCAGGTCTTGATGATGTAAGAAGCCACAGGTGTCTCATTGCTGATGAGGTTGTAGATTTATTAGTTGTTTTTTGGTTGGGTTTTCTTTTTTTGTTGACAGATTTTGCATTGACAAGTCTCAACTTTAGTTCAAGCCACATCATATTTGCTTCTGGCCATGGTGTAAGTAATGCTTATATTCAGCCTTTGGCATGTATATGTTAAATACCTTAGATCCACAGATTTTGTTTCCTTTCCTTCTTCCCAGAATTAAGTTAAAAATTATTCTACAACTCTGTAGATGCAGGAAGTAAGCAGTTATAGGTATATGAATGAGTTTCTCTTTTACCCTAAGTAAATGGAATTACTTGCATTACTTTTTAAATCCACATTACAAGAGTTCTTTTCTGAAATCTTTCATTCATGTAACACTCAAAAAATACAAGTGCCAGGTGCAGATTTTTTATTATTTACAAAAAAAAAATCATCATAGCACTAGGTCTGATGACACTATATGTATGCAAAACATGAGTGCCTGATGTATGTATGCAAAAACTGTGCTGCAGGGTTGTATTTAAAAAGGTCCTTGCTATAGTAGATGCAGCAGGTGAAGATACACTAACTCCAGACATTTTATATTAACTGGATAAAAACTGCTGAGTTTAAACTATTAGTCTGTAGATATCTGATGCATGAATAAAAATTAGGCACATTTATTCTTACTCTTAAAAGCCTGATTCAGCAGGGAATTACTTTAAGTACTTTAGTAATCCCATTTACTTCTGTGGGACTACACATGAGCTTTAAATTAAACATCTGCAAGATATCTGTGCTCAAATAAAGCAAAGCTCCAAAGACTCTTCTCAAGTGTTTTGCAGAATGGAGGCAAGATGTTTCACTGATGAGCTCCACGCCTCACACGTTGTATTGGAGGAGTTCACACACAGGACTGCTGTGTGGGAGGTAGAAATACAGAAGTAAGGGTAGTACAAAACACACAGTGTAGAAATTGCAAAGGCAAATAGGTCTTTTCTCTCTCCACAGGGGAGCCAGGGCAGCCACAACTTTTATGCCAAATTTTGTGTCTGGAATCTATGTTAAAGTTTTTAAACACAGTTCTGTATAACTTTAACACAAATAATTTTGTCTGACTTCTAGAACAGGAACGTAACACTTTTTCTTTATACGCTGTAAATCCACATAAGTTAGTGTAAATACTGAAGCAGTAATTCTAGAGGTTTTTATTTTTTTTAAAAATCTGCTATAATATTTGAGCAATATTATGTTATGAATCTGCTCTCCTAGGTGTATCAGTGTCAATTCTACCTCGCAGCTGAAGCTGGGACCTAGCCAGTAAGACAGTATATTTAATTCCAGAGATATTGTGCTTACTCTGTGAACACAGTTATTATTTTCTTTGCAAAAGTGCTGATAAAGCTTATGAAAAACAAAAATACAGATCTTCTTCTAACTTGAAAACAAGATGAGTATGTTCTGTACCCAGACTTCTATTTTCAGCATTGTTCCAAGTAACTGAATTAGATTTGAAATAAAAATGCAGGGGTTTTTTTTAGGAAATGCAGCATTTATGTTGAACACCTTTGTCTCTGAAGTGATTTTAACAGTAACAGAACTTTCGATACAAATAAGATACAGTGTGTTGGAATGATTTTTTTGTAATGTGTAAAGATATTTCAATATTTTATAATAGTGGAAAAAATATGATGTATTGTTCCTGGATCTTGTCAACATTCAAAGTTGTGTTATCGGTTGTTGTGGACTTTTTTTTTTATACATCTACAGAACGAGTGGATCACTATACCTTAATCCATTTACAAAGAAAAAAAACTAACTTCAAATGTGTTTTATTTTATAACACTTGATTTGAAGAAAAGTGTCATATCAGTGATTACCCTAAATTAGCATTCATATTATATAGGTGGAAGATATCTGGAAAATCAGATTTATCTCCAGTATATTTTTCCTAAATGGTGATAGGAATTGTGCAACTGCTGTAGTTCAAGTCTTGTTTCCTTCGGGGAGATGGGAAAGATTTATGGATTTCCTCTTTGGAGCAAATTCCCACTTCTGAAGATGGCTTGTCTAGTCTTGCTTGAGCATTTTTCTTTAGCCTAAGGAGGCTCTGTGATGCATTATTTTCTTGTAGACCTCATGATTATCACAGTTTCTGTTGTTTGGACTTTATCTAATTATATTATTAGTTGCTAAAGTCTGATTTCAAATACAAACCACACTGTTTGGCTAATATTGTGTCATATTAAAGTAGCATAATTCTGTGTGACTCCCAAATGACATTATTCTTTTTACACTGGTGCCAGGAATCGGCACTATGGTGATTCAACAAGATGATGTGTAGAAACTCATCTTTTGTGGTTTGCTGTTGTCCTAATCCTTTCCCATCGAATACTGCTTAACTAGTTGCTTCTCACTTTGTATTAGTGAAGTTGAGTTTCACTTAGTGGCCTTTCACTAGCACACTCTTTTTTCCCCCTTTGAGATTATGTTCCCAAGTTAAGTAAACTTTGTTTTAATTCACATTGCAGATCCTCACAGGTTTTTAACTGTTTGCACATTTGCATGTGCAGTAACTGAACTCTTCCAAGATCAAAGTTATTCATGAAGGCATTGAATATTAAAGCATTTGGTACAGATTTAGCATTTCATGCGTCCTTCAGGCTTGGGACTTAATAATTAATAACCATTACTTAATAACTATAAACAGTGTTTAGTCTCTTACAGCTTTACTTAGCTCACATTTAACAAACATCAGCAGCTTTGCTGAAGTAAAAATACATAATATCTCTTTTAGTGAAGGCTGAAACAGAAAAGCTTTTAGCACTTTGGTTTATCTCACTGGTGCTGCTGAAAGCTTTTTCTCCCCACTGAGGAGCAGCACAGCCCTTCCCCATCCTCTTCCTCTTCTAGGGCTGTCTCAGTTTCCTTTTCTGTTCCCAAGACTCATTCTGTGTTTTGGCCTTTCTTTTTGCCCCTACATACTTGCATTCTTCCCTAAAATTCATCTTTTAGTAATCTGACCTTCTTTTTAACTTGCGTATGCTTCCTTCTAGTATTTCAGGATCCTTGAAGAGCTCTCAATTTAGTGAAGATTATCTCATGATACTCGTCTTATTTTCCCTTTTCGTCAAAGTAGTTTGTGTTTATGCCCTTCACACTATTTTCACATTATATTCACATTATATTTACAGATTTCTCTCTTTGGACTTTATAATAAAATAAAACCTAGTAGAGAGCAAATCTTAAGTTTGTGGGTTTTACAGGGCAGTCTTGGCAGACACTGGCTTCAGATATTCTAATGCCCCCAGCCCTCTCTGCTGCCAGCACAACTGTTTCTTCAGTGAGCTGTGATTTGGATCAGGAAACCAATCCAGCTTAAAAATAATCCAGCAAAAAGATTTATTTTTATTTTGCTCTTAAAGCTGAATCCTTTGCTCTCTTTGCAGGACGTCTATGCAAACAATTGCCCTAATGAAATTGAAAGCACATAGAAAAGCTGTCAGCTTTACTGTTCACCTTGTTTGTTTGTCATTCCATTCACTTTTTCTAGGAATTATAAATAATATTTTCCCCATAATCTTTCACCCAAGTTGCCCTCAGTCTTGCACTTTCAGTCAGTTTGCCCACTGTTCATATAAAAAAGAAGATATTCCATATTTGATATAGTCACCTATCTGCTCAATAAAAAAACTTTTCCCTGTACAATGGCCTTCCAGTACCTGAGGGAAGACTACAAGAAACATGGAGACTATGTAAAAGAATATGTAGTGACAGGACAAGGAGGAATGGCTTTGAACTGAAAAAAAGTAGATTTAGATTAGATAGAGGAAGAAATTCTTCACTGTGAGGTTGGTGGGGCACTGGAACAGGTTGCCCAGAGGAGCTATGGACTCATCATCCTAAAAAATGTTCCAGGTCAGGTTGGAAGTGGCTGAGGTCTAGTGGAAGGTGTCCCTGCCCATGGCAGGGAGGTTGGAACTGGATGGCCTTTTAAGGATTCTTCCAACCTAAGCCATTCTGTGATTCTGGACTGTAATGATCCTGTTGTACCTTCCCAACAGGTCCCTTGGTTGTTGAAGTTCCCCATGTTCAGCCTGTTCTGTGCTTTGAAGAACTAGCAGCAGCACCCAAAGCTCTTGAGTCCTGCATTGCCATGTCCTACAGATTTTCCAGGTGCCTGAGGAGGACCAAAACCTGTTTGAAGCTTTTTGTAATTGTTTGGAGGATTCGTATTAACTCTCAAATCAGGTAAGAATTTGGGTTAATATTTATTTGTTAGTGATGTGCAAAGCAGCTCTCTTCTGCCTGGATGTGTACTTTGTGGCTAAGTACTGTGTACTTATTTTTATGTTGTAGGAATAACATTCTTTTGGGATCTTAATTTCTCTGTTGATTTTCATGTAAATTAGCTAGTGAATTAAATAATTTTAATACATGCTGCTTTAATACTGTAGGGGGAAAAAAAGTTCAGTTTTTCCTGCTCACCATGGTGCTATTTTTCTGAATACCTCTATTGAGAAGTGTATACCACTTATATCTTCCCAGAAATCTAGGCTTTTTGCCATGCTTTAGGCCACTTATTAATTGAAAATCCTCCTTTATTAGTTAGCATTTTCATCACCAGTGATTACAGACCTTCACAGAGCTCTGGTAAAGAGAATTCCTTCATCAGACAGACAGCTCTGCAGTGTTTCTGTCTCATGTGACCCCAGTGAAGGAGACCAGAGCTCTGCAGGTCACACCAGGGGACCCTTGCAATGGTGAGTGCACGTCAAAGAAGGCAACTTCCATAGGGATCACAGTTCTTCAGCTACTCCCTGGAGCTTGCAGTTCCTTATGATCTGCCTTGGTTTTATCAGGCAGAGTTTATCAGATATAGGGATGAGGCCATACATCAGTCTGGATTAATACCTAATTTTGTCTTAACATGGGATCCGTCTCGTGAATTTCTTTTGGTTTTTTTCTTGTAAAAAATGAAATGTCTTTTTTTAATTGAGTGGTGATAAATTAGTGCTAAAAAAGCAATTAGATATGATATTTCTNTGTACTGGATCAGAACAAACAACTGTTGCATTTCACCAATGAATTAGTATTGGTGCTTCTTATATCTCAGATAATTGGTTCATCTGAGTGAATCCATTTTCAAAATTAATTGAAAATCATTGTCATTCTAAATATGACAGTGTTTGGGGTTTTTTGGTAATTTTTTGGGTTTTTTTGGTGTTTTGTTTGTTTGTTTATTTGTTTGCTTTTCAGTTTATGGTGGAGAAAACAAGACAAATGCTACCAGAGGTGCAAAAGCTGAAGGTTTTGCTATTTGATACTGAATGTAATATGAGTATTTTGGGCACAGCATAGTCACTTTTGAGATACATTTCCATTAAAAAATTCTGCAATGGAGGAATTGAGCTTTAGAGGACATTACCATAGGGCTAAGCAGGCTGTGCTGCAGAGACCATTAATAGAAAGCCACTCCCTCAATCTGCTTAAACTTTGGTGAGGATAATGCGGCTTACTCTAACTGATTTTTGATAAAACAGTTAAAGACAAACAGATGCTTGTTATGCTTGAGTTGGGAAATGCACCCTATTGATAAGTTTCTTCTGCTTCTTCAGAAATACTTGTCCTGGGGAAGAAAATTTTTCTCATCACAGCTAACATGCAAGTCAAATGCCTTAATGTATTTTGATATTTAAGTTTATAGAAAAGAATATAGCAAGGGTTAGTGCATCATAATCAGCCTAACCAATGAATGAAACCTCCCAGCTGGTATGAGATTTCATTCATTCTTCATTTGCTTCTCTTCTGCTGGCCTTTTCAGTGCTTGTAACACAATGTCATGATGTTTTTATACGATGAAGAAACCCCTTCACTCTGGATTGGGGATTGCAGTATCAGCCCCCTCTGCATCTTCAAAACTGGCTTTCTTAGCAAATGCACTTACTGTAATACCACATTGCTGCAAAATGATTTTCTATTTCCACTGAAATTTCACTTAAAGATTTGATTCTGCACTTTGGAAGACACAACCAACAATGCAGAATTTTGAATGTCTCTCTCTGTGTTGTGCAGGTGCAGAGCAGTTTTTATGCTCTCTTGTTTTGGTGAATTCACATGAATTTGTGTTTGCAGCTCTGCATGTGAATAAGTTATGTATATCTGTGCTACGTGTTTCTGGCAAGTGCAAGATAGACATTGGATAAATTAGTATTTGCATTATTTTTTCCTAAAAACAAACTGTATGATTTGGAGAGTTTTAAGCTGTAAGTTTTGTTTAAAAGTAATATTTTCTTCTTTTTTTTTCCTCTTGGAGTAGAGTCAAAACCAGGTTTTGTAGTGCTTTTTATCAAAGTATCATCCTTTAGAAACTGCAGTTGTCCTAGTAAATTAAATCCTTTTATGTAGAAGTTTATGATCTTGTACAAAAGGTCTTTTATGACAAATTATCCATTATTTCAGTGTTTGTGAACCACCTATACTTTGTATTATGTATGTAATAGTGGAATTTAATCTAAGATTTCTGCAGAATATAAGAATATCTATTTTCTGACAATATCTGCTCTAATAATGGAATGCATGTCTTCCTAATAATGCTGTGTATTTGAAAAACAATTATATGATGTTCTCTTATGTCTGAATGCATAATAAATGTAATTGACTTACAGAATAATAATTTGTGTTTATTTAGGTGTGTATTCATCACTAAATTGTTCATTTGTAGGCATGCCTAAAATCACCTGTGCTATTAAGTCCATTGTGGAGATCACCTTAGTTTCTGTTTTAGATTGTTAATTTTAAAATTTGTCATTAACCTGAGTGGTATTTGGTTATATTAGGTACAAAGGGTTTTTTTTCAGCCAATTTGAGAAGTAAAATTGATTTTGAAATTCCCTTTTTTCATATGATAACTTTGCAAAAATGTTGTTAATTCACCCACAGTTATCTATCTGCTATTTTTGCTTATAAGAAGTTTTGCCATGAAAACAATAATTTAATAGAGCTGGAGGACTGTTTCTGTGATACAACATGCTTAAGTTAAAAGCTGGGGGTTTCAGTTTTGTCTTCACATGTAAAGGGATATAGTTTTGGTTTTATGTAAGTTTGAGACTGCAGCTTTTGTCAAACAAAACTTTAAATCAGATTTTATTTTTACCAGCTGGTTGCATATTTTCAAAATTGAGCCAAATGAAATATTTTAAAAATGTCAGCCAATTTTGAAAATTTATGATGTCAGGATGCTCTGTCCTTAAATTTCAGTATCCAGAAACGGAATAAATCTGGCATAATGCAACTTAGTGGTTCTTCAGTTTTAGTGCTGAAAATTATTTGTATGGGCTTAAGAGATGAAAAAAAAATTGCGATCTTTTCTGTGCCATTTGGTTTCAGTGGTGTATTTCTAGATTAAAAAAAATTAATGTTGGCAAAATTATAACCCTTGAAGTGTGAAAAATATGCATGTTATTTTAATCTGAAATTTTGTTGGGTTTTTCATTTGTTTGTATTTTTAATTTTTTTCCTCCTTTCTCTAAAAAAGTCTAGCACAGATCTTGCACTAGGTTGGGTTTAATCAATGACTGGAAGTGCTTGGCTCATTCTACTGGCTATGGAGTGAGTTTCAGTTTGTAAACTGCTTGCCTGATTTTGGAACAGGTGATCCTACGTGCACAATTGCTTTAACAAATACAGTATTTCCCCCCCTACTTTCACAGTTTTTGGGAGACAGCTGCTGTCCACATTTGGAAGTGTTGTGCAGAGCTGGAACTATTGTGTTGCCCCTGTCCTGAGTTAAGAGTTCATTTATGGGGACAAATAAGCTTGTGCCCCCATAATGATTTGAATTATTTTATGAGGTAATACTTTTCTTTATCTTCTTATGGTTTTATTTTTTTAAATGAAACCTAAAGTTGTATCTACCTAGAGTACAAAATGTTTAACATGATTATTGTAATAAGACTATGTGTGTGTGCATGAAGTTGTTAGAATGGAAGTCTTCAATATGCAAGTACGCTTGCTACCAGTAAATTTTGTTTTATTTCATCCTGTCATGCTGGGAGTGAGTGTTGAAAGACGAATGGGCAAGTGTTGCTCAGCCAGAGGGGAGAAGCACGTCATCCAGCCCCCAGAATAGCATCGCCAGTAAATACGGTCATGCTGTTCCTCCCCGAGATAGACCCAGATCACATTCGTAGCACCCACTGGGGCTGCTGCTTACCAGACGTTCAGGCCTTTGATGAAACATTTACAAATGCAGCTGCAGTTCAGAAGGATCTTCTGCCAGCTCTGAAGTAGCTGACATCAAGAAAGCGGGAGGAAATGGGATCACAAGCCATGGAGTTCAAACAAAACGCAGTTTAGGAGGAATACAAATTTAATCTCAGTATTAAAACACTGCTCCAAGATAGGAACCCTGTACTTGTTAGACTCCTGTTTCATGATAGGTTGTGTTTTTCTGTGACTTAGAACTGCTAAAGCATGAAGCTTTTGTAGAGGAGGAAAGGTGAACTGAAAAATAGCTCCTTGTTCAACTGTCTTGGATCACACTCAATGTCAAAACTGGAATTAAAATATATTGTAAAGTGAAATCAGAGAGAAGCTGAGATTAAAAAATTTTTTCCAGTTTCAGTTCTCACTTTGTGCAATATATTGAAATGAAGTAAGATAGCTCTGAAGGTCTCTGGTAGTGGCTGATTTAGTACGTTAGAGGGGAAATTTTAATTATTCAAGGTGAAGAATTAAACCTTGTTAATTTCTTCATCTTGAAAAGATAGATTATCCCCCTGAGCCAAAAGAATATTCTTACTTCCTTGTCCCAAAGCTCTGTTCATATTGACTCAAGTTAGTATAATTTCTGTGCTTTTATAATGTTTGTATTTTGCTCCGAGGACTGCAACATACAGGTCAACTTCTGCCTTTGTGTTCTGCCCGATGGACTTGACAGGGCACTACAGGAATTAAGCCAAGGCACCACGTCTTCCTCCACCCCCCCACCAGTTTGCACATCTCTGTAAAATTTGAAAAGCTCATTTCAGCTTCTGCAGCTTCTCTCCCCTGGCTTTGCCCCCGCACCAGTGCATTAGCTCGGGTGTTAGTGGAGAGGGTTTGTTATTTCAGACACATACCATCGCCTGCTGCCCTCACTTCTCCCCTGAGCTCGCACAGGGCACAGAGACAACTTCATACTTTCATTTGTATCAGTTACACACACGGGATTTAAATTCATCCCTCTATCTGTATAGTGTGTTTTTTTCCCCCTTCTCTCCAGATAACTCAGTAAATGATAAATAGCAAGTATCCTGCCTTCAGCTGGCACTAAGATCCTACCTCTATTTTTCTTAAGAAAATCTCATTGGGATTTCTTTAAATGTGATAGGGGAAGTGTATTTTCAGAGCAGTAGCTCTGGTATTTGTTCTCTATTTGTGAGTGACGTTATGCAGTTGAGAAAAAATCATGGCAGCATGTTTCAATCGGTGCCAAAAGAACATAGACAGTGATTCAGTGCCCAGATCTATTGCTGACCAAAACTGTATCTTGTCCTATTTTTACTTTCACAAATGAGGGTCTTGCTTATTGAGAGGAGTTAGGTGAATGCTATGTTTGCATGTTATTTGATAGTGAATTTAATCAGCTGTTTTATAGCCTGCTGTTCTTTTATTTCAAGCATAGGTATTAATTATTTTTCAAAATTCAGTAAATATACAGTAAATTGATGTATCATAATTGACCACTACAATTTCCTTGTTGTTTCTGCTGTACTGTAATTTGAAAAGGCAATGCAAATAGTGATGGATAAATTATGTGATTTAGATTGGGGGAAAAAAGTCTTCACAAGAGAAAATATTCCACCCACACTCATGGCTCCCACTCTGCCATGAGCAATTGTGAGCTGGGTTGCCCAGACAGCAACCATGATTTTCCTGTGGTGGTGTGGAGCCCATGGTGGCTCAGGACAGAACATCTCTGCTGCTATGCTAGTGCAGGGTGCTCTTTGACCTAAGATCTAAGCTTTTAAAAACATCTTTTTTTTTTTTTTTTACTTCTGTCTAACATGGATGTCTGACTATCTCATCAAGTGAGATTTCAAGGAGTCTAATTGAAATATTTTGCCTTTTACTGTTTAAGTTTTAGTCCAGCTTGCACAAATATAATGAGCAAACAGCAAGAACTAAGGCTGAAGAAACAAGAATCTCATTATTTAAATAAGAGCTATATTTCTAGGTTGTCCCAGTGATTAACATTGTTAAAAGAAATGGATCTTCCTCAGTGGCCCCTATTTTTTTACTTGTCAATAACAAGTACATGATTATGCTTTAAAGCATCTTAAAGCTATTTTTATGAGCAGTTTGCTGGAAAAAGATTAAATGTTTAAACTTATTTACAAATTAGCTTACCAAAGTGTTCACGTTTCCAATAGAAAATGTAACAAGATTTTTAGAAATTTTTGAAAATTATTAAACTTTGAGTTTGTTTCAGGGATGGAAAGAATCTGATTTCTATAATTTTTCAGGAAAGATTTTTAAAACTGTTTTCCAGTCAAAGAAAATACCACATGAGACTTCAAAGGACATTTTACAAAATTGTATTTAACTCCTTAGATTTTCTTAAGGCTTTCTGTGTTTGGGTGTCATCCAGTTACTGGATATTTATATTTTGCAGTATAATTGTAATAGAATTTGAGCTGGCCTAAGAGCTGGTACAGGACCCACTGAAGTCAGTACAAATCAGCCCTCTAACTTTGGTGGACTTTGTTTCAGCATCTGCCCCATCTATTTTACAAGGTCAAAGTTGTGCACTCTGGTTTTGGCCACAGGTAATAGCTGGAAGGTACTATTTCTTACATTCATTGTTTGTGTTGTGGTAATATGTGAATTTTAATGGACAGCCAAAATCCAGTGTGCCAGACAGTGCTGTGCAAACAAAATGTCATCACTGTTAGATTAAAACCAGGATAAAAATCAACACCTGGATGCTATGCACAGAGCTACAAAGTGTTCACTGTTGTGGGTTACTCATCTAAGTTAATATGAGGGAAGGTGAAGCATGTGAAGTGATGATACAGAATTGTTCCTAAAAGCTTGGTAATGATCCAGGTTTGTGAGCCAGCACATGTGCACAGAGACAACAAACATGGGCAAATATTAAAAAAAATTTAAATATTTTGAATTTGGCTGATATGCTAGATTTTATAGTAAATATGCTGTTTACATAAAAGCTTGAGGAGGGATAGACTTGATAAAGCTTTAATGTATTAACCTAGATTTAAAGGTTTACAGCTAAGAAACTGCACTTCTTTCACCTTATGGAAATACATTAAATCTCTTTCTGGGTGTGCATTAAAAGCCTAATATTTCAGGAAAATTAATTCCAATCATCAAAACTATTGAGATTTATATAAAATTAGAACAACTAATATTTTTGTTACATCAAAATTGCTAATTGCTATTTTGAAATAGGCTTACTATAAAACTTCTTGGAATTTTATACAAAAATTAATAATTAAGCAGTATTTCTGAAGTATTTACATATGAAAAACTGCATGGAACAGGAATACTATAGTATTTAGGGAAAATTTGGCAGAATTTTGTGGTGAAATCCCTGAATAAAACCTAGTATGATATATTAAGTAACTTTGAAAGTGACTAAATAAATTCTATTATAAGTTGATTTTGTTGGATGTAAAATGGTAACTAATTAATTATATTTCCTGGAACATGAATCAGCTATCTAGAATTGCCATCACTCCATGGTTTTATATGCAGTTAAATTAGGGCACAGATAGTCTCAGCTGATAGTCTCACAGATAGTCTCTATCAAGACATAATGCTGCTCTCACTCTTTCAATATAGTTGCATATCTATTTTTCAGTATCTAATTTTTCAGTCATGTTAAAGAAAGTTCTGGTGAGTTCTTGTGTCAGTATTAAGTCTCAGCTGTGTACCTGAGTTCAATGCTATGTTGTTTTGACTCATCACCAGTAAAGCAGCATCTGCCAGTGGAAATTAGTCAATAACCATTGATGACAGAAGGTCCAGAACAGAACATGTCTTAGTTTCCCAACGAGTATTAACTCCTGCAACACTGTCAATTAGGACAGTTCTGTGCTTGGAACTGAACCAATGCATCTGTTAATGATTCATATACAGAATCCGGCTCATTTTCAGCTAAAATGGCACTGGCTGCATAGAAAAAAAAACATTTTTTCTTTGCCCCTGTAGTCTAATAAGTTTGGGTTTCAATATGCACAATGAATTGATCTGATAAGAAAAAAAAAGTACTTTTTAACTTGCATCAATTACTTTAATGAGACGTCTGACCTATGTTTTTCTTGTTAATAACATGGAGTGAAAGATGAAGTAAAGAAGAAAACTGGTTACCAGAATACTGATTTCCAGATCTTTGACCCAATTTATATAAAAATGTTTTTCATTTTTAGCATTAGCTGTAAATTTTATTTTCTTTCCATGATGTAAAAATATGTGCATTAAAAAAACCTGTAGAGGGGCATGCATATATACATATATTTTTGTAAACATGTATAGGGCTAGAAAGGCCCAGGAGAGGCCATGTAGAGAAACAGGGCAAGAACATCAGTGTGGTAGGAAAAATGATTTATCACACAGAGCTGGGGGTCTGCTTGAAGCCACAAGATGCCAGTCAGATTTGCATTTGTGCTGTTTGTGTATTCATGGCACTTAAACATTAAACATGCCCTCAAGGAGGGTTTTATTTTGGTTGTGTAAAGCCCTGTGTAACAAGGAATGATGTATTCCAGGATGTGGTGAGCTTTTTCATAACCTGGTCCTTTTACTTGCTTTTCTGTGGGTATGAGAAGGTAGAGGGGCAAACATAGATGGATGGATGGATAGGTGCTCGTCCCGAAGAGAAAGGAATCGTCTCTTTTTCTTCACCTCTGGAAGAAGGAAGGTCCTATGCACCGTATTTTGGAAAAGGGAGGCCTCGTGTGGTCAGCATGGGAACAGCCATGCAGGGATCCCAGCCGCAGGCGCTCCCTTCTGCAGCTGTACCAGGAATATAAGCATGGACACCGGGAGGGTATTTATCAGAGAACCATAGAATGGCCTAGGGTGGAAGGGAGCTTAAAGATCATCCACTTCCAACATCCCTGCCATGGGCAGGGGCACCTTCCACTACACCAGGTTGCTGAGTCACTTCCAGTCTGGCCTTAAACATTTCCTGGGATGGGAAGTCCACAGCTCCTCTGGGAAACCTGTTCCAGTGCCTCACCACCCTCACAGTAAAGAGCCTCCTCCTAATATCTAAGTTAAACCTACCCTCTGTTTGAAGCCATTCCCCCTTGTCCTGTCACTACATGCTCTTGTAAAAAGTCTCTCTTTGTCTTTCCTGTAGGCTCCCTTCAGATACTGAAGGCCACAATTTGGTAACCTGCAAGCCTTCTTTTTTCCAGGGTGAACAATCCCAATCCTAGCTTTTCCTCACAGGAGAGGTGCTCCATCCCCCTAATCATCTGGTCCTCTGGACCTGCTCCAATAAGTCAATGTCCTTCCTGTATTTCAGAGCAATAGGGATGACCAGGTTGGGAAGAAGCAACACCTGTGTATGATTGCAGCTGCTCAGTCTGAAGAAGGAAATACTGTTCTCACTGGTCCTTCTTTCTTTATTGTGTTATAGGGTAGATACATTTCCTTGCCTTTCTAGACATCTAAATGAGGTAACAAAATATAACTCAAACACAGAAGTCCATGTGTGATTTTAAATTATTTAGCTGTACCAAGAGAAACAGACTAGTGGTCTATGTGGTAATTTATGAAATTACAACATTTTGATTTAAAGGCAAAATTAAGGAAAAAAAGCTAAACAGAAACCTGAAAGAGTGCCTAGTTCATGTAAATTTAAAAAAACAGTTCCCAGTTCTTTCCCTTGAGTTACTGTAAGATCTAGCTGTGAGGACCAGCTGTACAGCAGCCTAGGCATGGCCCTATGAGAATATTCTTGTATTGGTGGTTACAGGTTAAAGCCCTTGTGCATGAGAGGATATTCCAGCACTCTTACCTTAGACATGTATCTTAAAGAGAAGTAAATCCAGCCATAATGCCATCAACTGCATTCTTGTTGTCAGTTCTAAGCACATTCTCCAACTTTTTGAAGAATAACAGTTAAATTCCCCCAAATGTGGGATTTACCATCAGTAACACTGATTGCTATCAGCTGAGGTTTGTGAGAAGCCTCTCATCATACCTGGCCTTCTGAAGAGATTATTTTGGCTTGTGACTGTAGCAGAGGGTGGTCTCTGAGGGAGGTATGGGGCTGCCTTTGTGCCCACTGCCATGACAAATACAGGGCTGGAAGCTGGCTTATTGTTTCTTTCCTTTTTATTGATAAGATTTGTCTGTTACCTTGTCTCAGCGACTTAAATCCATTCCCTTGCTTAACATTAGTCAAAATTTCCTTTAAAGTTCTTGTTATTGAGATACAGCTCTCAACATACTAGGTTCAGGTCTTTAAGAGGCTGATCATGGGGTTCATCTGTTATATAGAAATGACACATGGGACCGAGTTATCAAGCTTACCTGAAGTAGTTGCCTTTACTGGGAATTGAGCAGTCAGAATGAAGAGAATAATATTCTGGACTCTGTAATCTCACTGTGTTTTTTTACTTTGCTAAAATCTGCCTGCTGTTACTGATAGTATTTAATGTACTATCAGCAATTGCATCTTCTAAACTATATCCAGTGTAACATACAGAGGCGGCATTTCCTGATGATGCAAGCCATTGTTCGTTATCAAATGCTTTTCAGAAAGGACCTTGCTTCACACAGGGAAAATGAAAAAAAGCCTTGCAAAACTCTTAGATTTTCTAATTTTGTCTAGGAAAAAAAAAAGGAAATTTAAGAAAATTAAGGAACTTTATCTCTTGAAATTGAAAGAATACATATGGGGCAAAAGAAGTTATTCGAAAGCTTTATTCCTTCTTGCTATGACTCATTTTGCAATAGAGGATCTATGCCCACAGGGTCCAATTCAGGATGACTTAATAGTAATTTCTTTTTTTTTTTTTGGCCCAACCTCGTGTTGCTGATGTCCCTGAAATTCATAGTGGAAGCTCTGGTTAAAAAACAAAACCAAAAACGAAATAAATATAAAAAGCTAAATCCTGCCATGTGACCTTCCCTACTTGCGCATCCATCTTCCTGCGCTTCCCTAGGGGANGCCGCTGGTGCTGTACCACTGGACGCAGTCCTTCTCCTCGCAGAAGGTGAGGGGTGGGCGGGGGCGCGGGGCCACGGATCGCCCCTCCCGCCCTGCCCACTGCCCCTGCGCGCCCGCGGCGGCACCGGGGCCGCAGGGATGGAGGGATGCGGGATGGGGGATGGAGGGATGGCGGATGGAGGTATGGGGGATGGAGGGATGCGGGATGGAGAGATGGCGAATGGAGGTATGGGGGATGGAGAGATGCGGGATGGAGGGATGAGGGATGGAGCGATGGGGAATGGAGGGGAGCGGCTGTGGGTACGCCGAGGCGGGGCCAGGAGAGTGGCCGGGCGGGGATGCTGCCCGGGTGTGGATGC
>VZTT01007949.1:0-24279 GCA_013400855.1 Buphagus erythrorhynchus | reverse complement strand
CTTTTTATTTTTTTGGTGCCATTATCTCTTCTCTAGCAGCTCTCCTCCCTCATTCACTGCAGGCAAACGGATAGGATATTCACATTCTCAGTGCTCCTCAATTTCGTTTTTTTTCCTTTTTTTGGGAAGGAGCTTATGTGTGAAGCCTCCCACACATGAGCTACCCAAGCTCCCCAAACACAAAGCAGCATTTCTCAAACACTATATTAAAATCCCAGCTCTATTCAAAAGGACATAAGAGTAACCCTGCCATCTCAGCATAACAAACCAATGCCAGTTTTATTTTGTTAAGAAATCTACATTCTGCAAGGAATGTAGATTTGGTGGGTGGGGACAGGGGTGAGTCAACCACTGAGAACTCAAAGCCAGTTTTGAGCTGCAGCATTTTTTAACAACTTAAAGCCTCTTCCTGGAGCTTTAAAATTTTTAAACCTCAAAATATTTTCTTCTTTTGCTATTTTACACTCCAATATGCATTAATTTCCACATTTAAGTGCAGCAGCATAAACTTTATATACATTGACATTGTCACCTGGGAGGAAGCTGTCAGGTCAGCTGATTTTCCCTTGGGAAATCCACAAACCTCGATTGTTTCTCATGAGCTTGGAAGTCCCTGAGGAGGATTTGTTCATCAGCATTCCCACAAACTGAGGTGAGCTGACTGGGCCATATCCTGTTCTTACCCATCTTCTGAAGAATTAAGAGATGACTTAAAATTTCATAGAATCACAGAATCATTAAAGTTGGAAAGGACCTCCAAGATTCATCAAGTTCAACCCTCAGCCCAGCATCAACACCATGTTCACCACTAAAACTTGTCCCCAGGTGCCACATCCACTTGTTTTTTGAACACTTCCAGGGATGATTATACCATCACTTCCCTAGCATCTCCTTCCAATTCCTGATAATCCATTTACAGAGGAAAGAGCAATCAGGGATAGGAGTAGACAGGGAAACTTAAGACTCCTAGATAGTATATTTTTATTCTAATTTACCATCTAAATGAAGAGTTTTAATTCTTCTCTGTCCCTTCACTAGCTCTCACAGGATTGCAAATGCAATATATTCTCCAGTCTCACAGTACCACCCATAGTTTCTGTTTTCAGCAAACACACCATTGAGGCAAAAAGAATGTCAAGTAACTCCTCCTCTANTGAAACTTAAGACTCCTAGACAGTATTTTTTTATTCTAATTTACCATCTAAATAAAGAGTTTTAATTCTTCTCTGTCCCTTCACTAGCTCTCACAGGGTTGCAAATACAATATATTCTCCAGTCTCACTGTACCACCCAAAAAGCTTCAATTTTCAGCAAACACACCATTCAGATAACAAGAACACCAAGTAACTCCTCCTCTCACCATGTTTTCCACAGCCAGACACTGCATGAGCTTCCCAGCCTTTTCCAATCCTCCTGCATGTACCCCTTGGATGGGGCTCCACCTCCCCCCACCTGGATGGGATAATTTGGGAATTGTTTCTGGCCAATAGCCCCACTCCTTGTTTAATGTAACCCCAGTTAATCCATTCACTGCAGGGATCTCTGAAGGATAAGCCAGTTGAGTTAATTCCAACATCACCTGCAAAGCTTTATTCTTCCACCTACAGTGGCAAAAATAAAAGGGGGGAGAAAAAGGATAAAAAAATCAATAAAAATAATAAATATGTTGCTGACCTAACCTTTAGTCCCTCTTCACAGAACTGCCCAGCTGCTGCCTGTTTACCTGGGAGGGCTCAGGCTGAGCTGCTGCTATTTATGAGAACCTGAAAGCTCAGCCAGTGAGTAGGCAGCAGTTTCCTGTCAACCTCCCTCTCGTCTTGAGTTTTGGAAACTAATAGTTTAACATCTTCCTTATTTTTCCCAGGGAGCAACTTGGGATGAATAAACCATTCTAACCCAGGCTGAAGCAACTATCTCATTTCCAGTAGCCAGACTTCTGAACCCTTTTCTCCCCAGGAGCTTCTTTCTGCACTTTCTCTGGTTTAATTCAGTTCATTCAAGCAGGATTTGAGAGGGTTTGAAATGTAAGTACAGGAACAAATACCTCCTGCTTGTTTCACAGTTTGGTTACAGAGCTTTGACATCTACATGGAAATTTATTCCAACGACTTAATTAGTTTTGAAACAGGTAGGTTTCAGATAAAGGCAGCCCATTGTCATTACAAGTAGCCAAGAGACATCTTAGTGGTGCAGAAAAGTTTCTAAAGCCAGTCTCACTTGTTAACTTGGGATTACTGTATAATTTTAGTGTCTAGGTACACCAAGTAATCCACTAATCAGTCAGATACTGAGAGAGCACTGTTTTTGAAAACTCACACTGCACAAAAATCTGCTCTGTGAGTCTTCCATGAATGGAATAAAAAGCCAGCAGCAAAAAATCTATTTATTAAATGCCTAGAGGGGTTCCCAAAGATGATGTTTCAGAAAATGCTGGTATTTCCACTGGCACCCCGAAGGATTATTTTGATGACCCTGGCAAGGATATTAATCATTTATGAGTGATACTGTACAGAGAGAGGAAGAATTTGCTGATGTAAATAATTCCTCTTCCTTTACTTTACTTTTTACATTTTGAGTGGCTTTTTTTCAAAATGTACCACATCAGCTCACTGTTCCACAGAAAGCCTCAAGAGAGAGGATGTGGAGCCAGTCCAGAGGAGCCACCAGGATGATCAGAGGGATGGAGCAGCTCTGCCATGAGGAAAGGCTGGGAGAGTTGTCATTGTTCAGCCTGGAGAAGAGAAGCTGACCTAATTGTGGCCTCCCCATGCTTGAGGGGAAACTACAGAAAACATGGAGAGAGACTCTTTACAAGGGCCTGGCAGGGGAGAAGGTCTTCAAACTGGTGGAGTAGGTTTAGATGAGATTTTGGGAAGAATTCCTTCCCTGTGAGGGTGGTGAGGCCCTGGCACAGGGTGCCCAGAGAAGCTGTGGCTGCCCCTGGATCCCTGGAAGTGTCCAAGGCCAGGCTGGATGGGGCTTGGAGTAACCTGGGATAGTGGAAGGTGACCCTGCCCATGACAGGGGGTGAGCTCTGAGGTCCCTTCCAAACCAATCTGAGATTCTAGGATCATAAATGCAGTATATTTCCTGTTAAACCTGCAATTTTCCATGGATTAATGGGCTATCCTGTGTTTTTCCTGGACACTCCTATACACTGATAAGCATTTGGAAAATGTGTCATAGGACAATGTATTTTAGGCACAGATTTTTTCCTCGGTTTTTATGTTCAAGAATCCACTGTGCCTTGAGGATACCACAAGTTTGTTGCTGCTGTCAGCATCCAGAAATGCAGGACCCACTCCCTGACAGGGAGTTGATCTCATACATTCATGGAATAGTCAGTTATATATTTTGGATATCTTGTATTGACCCACAGGCACAATGAGATTTTCTTTAATAAGGTAGATCCTCTTTGTTCCAGCCAGTCAGAAATAAAAAAATCCATGTTTAATGTTCTGTTTTGTTTAGAAAAAGAGGCTGAGGGTTCCTAAACCTTTCAGAGCCATCTCAGGCCAGCCTAGTGCTCTGGAACTTCCTTATGTCCCCCCCAAATTTGATATCTTTAACCCTCAGTTTTACAAGGAGGGGATTAAGTCTCACTTCTCATGAAAATTCAAATAAATGCCAACTATTTTTTTTCTTCTTAAATAGGGGGAAAAATTGTAGCACATGTATGATGTTGTCATGTTTTTCTACTTCACCATCTGCAGGATTCTCACAGTCCACAAAAAGCCAATAAAGGCTAAAATCAGCAAAATGGTCTGCTCTGATAGCTGATATTTTGTAAAGACTAGACCTTCTCTCAGAGTGGGTCTAAGCAACATTTTGGCTCCAACATTAATTTTGTTTAAGTGATATGAGCATTATTTCTTCACTAGTGCAAGCCAAGGCTTGATGCCTGCCCTGCTTTCAGATATTAAAAGCCATCTTGCTTATCATTATCTGTTTTCTTATCTAAAACTACAGCTGCTCATTTCCTGCCCCTCTCCCTGGGCCTGACAGGAGCTGGATGCTGCAATATCAGGGTCCCTCTTCTGGAAGGTTTGCAGGCCATGGCAAGGCTTCACCCAGATGGAAAAGAGGAAGCAAGAATTAGATGGAACAAGCCAAATTCCCCTTGAGACTGATCCAAAAATTGGAGTCTAATCACACTGCAGTGATAGATCTGAAAACAGGAACAACTCTTTTCCTTTGACATGCTGATCACTTGCAAGAGCATTCAGCATTCACTTTAATATCACCCTGCTGAAAGGAACAGGAGGAGAAGTCTCAGGCAAAAAAAAAAAAAAACCAAAAAAAAACCAAAAAAAAAAAAGATTTCACAGTTTCAGTTTGCACTCCAGTCACATCTTGAAAAAAAGCAATGATTTCATCTTTGGAGATAAAAGCTTTGATTTGAGAGTTCCAGTGTAGAAAAGACCATGAGAACAGAACTTAACAAGACAGTACAAGCCAGACCAATCTGACTGACATGGGACAAGCTGAGCAAGTGAAAAGACATTATTCACAAATGGGTCCTTATGGATTGGAGCCTGGGAAAACAGTTTTCCCAGGTGTTTGAAAGAAAACAGAAAGGAAAGAATTAATAAACAAAAGTTGCACCTGCTGTTGTTGATACCGTATGTGTGTGAGAAAAGCACGTTTTGTAGGAGGTGTTGCCTTCCTTGGACCAATAAGCTGATCTTATTCTTGGTTCAGGGGAGTGTTCTATAAAATCTGTGTAGATGTGTGCTTTTCTGGAATAAAGAGCTTCTTCTACCTCTGAGGAAACCATGGTGCTGGGTTTTTCTTTCACTGCTCCTACAGCAATAGCGACAGGTCCTGGTTATTCATGTCATCCTATTTAATTAATGGACAGAGCTGTGCTGACACCCAGCTGTGACACCCAAGCCAAATCCCCCATTTCCTCTGCAACTTGCCCCAGGTCTAACACTCTTTCTTGTGTGTGCATGGCCTCCCAACCCAGCCAGCTCCTCAGATGCACACTGATCACAGAGCAGCTACCAGAATCTCCAAGAAAGAGGAATTTCCATTCTCTACAGGTTTAAAATCCACATATGGAATCTTTTCTGACCTGGTGTTTCATGGTAAAATAAATGCCACCCATTTTGTGGTGTCTTTGCTGTGTGAGAAGCCAGCCCAGTTTTCCCTGAGCACTTCAGGATGGGTTGGGAACTCTGTGTGTTTAATCTGTAGAACCCAAACCTACATTCTGTACAGCCATGCTGGGTGATAGACAACTACACCAATAAGTGTTTTTTAATTTAACAGCCTGACTCTTGCAGATAAGCATTATAATCATAGTGCAAAAAGAAATAACAACCAAACCCCAAACAAAAACCAACAGCCCTGAAAGGCAGAAAAAGAAGTGCAGTTAACAGCCACAATTAAGAGCTTAAACTTCGTTTTAAATGTTACACTTTGTCTATAGAATGTTTTTATCAGGATTAGGAGGGGTGAGACATGCTGTCTGTTCCCCTGCAAGAAATGCCACATAAGAGAGTGGAGAGTTGTGAATGAACCCCAAATTATGTCACATTACCCCCACATTATGTGACTTTAGATTACTAAAGTGCTCAGCCCAGTAGGATGTCTGGGAAAACATCATGTAAAATCCTCAGTTCCACGAGGTGAATTCAGGGGCCACCACTGAGAATTTGTCACATTTATCCCTGACAACAGCAGGAAAAAGGAACAGAAAACCAGTGAAGGCCACTGGAAAAATGATGGAGCTCAAGGCTGGTACTGGAGCAGTCATGACATGGGTTGTAAATGAGTCATGGCATAGCACAAGAAGATTTAGGGAGATAAAGTGTATTTTCCATACAGTGGACAAGGCCATGAAGACTTTTCAGTGTCTTTAGCTCATTATTAATACAGTTGTGTGATTTTTGAACACGTACTGTCACTCCAGGATGGAATTTCTGGAACTACCTGGCTTTTCACTTGGGAAATACAGTGATAGAATAGGGATACAGATGGGAAAACTGAAAATATTTCTCACATTTCCTTCTCTCCTTCATTTTCAACCTAAAGATCTGCAATCCACAAAATAACAGAAACATTTGGTGCATGTGAACACCTTCACAGCACCAGGATTTGTAAGAGAGGCAGTCAGAGACATTTGCTATGCCATGCTGCCTGCTTACATGACCTGCCAGCCTCAGGAATTTTTTCCAGCATTTTTTCCTCTCTAGGATGGTGTGGGCCTCTGCTCTATGCAAGTGCTGCACATCTGTTGGCAAACCAAAGTAGAAGGACTCTGTGCAAGCAGGAATTTAAATACTGGTATTTTTGGAAATAGAAGAAAAGAGCACAAACAGGTTTCTAAAACATAGCCCTCACAGGCCTCTTAAGGGGGCTAAGTGGCAGAGAGAGGGGGTTTTATCATCATGTCCCTCTATTTTATACCAACATTCCTGTAAAGCAGTGTTGAGACTAATGACTCAAATGTATAAACCTAGCTCCTCTTCAGGAAAACACATTTAATAAAAGAAAAACAACAAGCACTTAAAAAAAATAAAGTATCACTGCATGAATTTCCATGTACAATCCATGATTTAAAAAGCCTTAATTGTATCTACAATACAATTGCTCCCTAAAAATCTGTGGTGGATTGACCATGGACAGCTGGTGGGCTCCTACCCAGCCACTGTCTCATTGCCCCTCACAAAAAGGTTAAAAAGGGTTGGGGTAAAGACAGGGACATAATTTGCTGATTACTNCAGCCACTGTCTCATTGCCCCTCACAAAAAGGTTAAAAAGGGTAAAGACAGGGACATCACTTGCTGATTACCTTCATGGGCAAAACAGGCTTGACTTGGGGAAAATTAATTTATTTGATTGCCAATGTGCTACCTTTAGGTAGTGAGAAGGAAAGACAAATTAAAACACCTTTCTCCTAAAGCACCTTATCCCAGGCTCAGTTTCATTCCTAAATCCTCTTTCTCCCCCCCAATCCCAGTTTCAGTNCTAAAGCACCTTATCCCAGGCTCAGTTTCCTAAATTCCTAAATCCTCTTTCTCCTTCCCAATCCCAGTTTCAGCTTTAGGCCACTAAGCTTCAGAAAGCAAAACCTTTACAAGTTATGAAAGACACACTAAAGGAACTCCTCTGTGAATTAAAGTTGATCAAATAAATTTGTAGGTTTAGATTACAGGGATTTCAAGTTTGTTCTCCCCAAGCCCTTCCTTCCCATAGCCATGAGAATCAGCATAAAGCTGCAAAATAATCCTGGCACTCCTGCCTCGCTCAAACATGAAATACTGGCTGCATGCGGCCTTCAATTAAACCTGACATTTCCCTGAGAAAACGCTGGGTTTCCCACATGGAGGAGAAGAATCCCCAGGGAGATTTAAAACTGCAAGGCTTCCTCAAGCTGTTAGGGATAAACCAACATTAGCTGATTTTAGCTCTGGGGGTGGCTGGATGGGCTGCCTGGTGCTGCTGTCTGCTTTGCTGCGGTGCCGGACGGGCAGCGGCGGCCAGAACACGCGGGATTTACTGCGCCAGGGAAGCTTGGATCCACTGCTGCCTGGGACAATCCCTGGCTCCCAGGAACAATCCCTGGCTGCCTGGGACAATCCCTGGCTCCCAGGAACAATCCCTGGCTCCCTGGAACAATCCCTGGCTGCCTGGGACAATCCCTGGCTCCCAGGAACAATCCCTGGCTCCCTGGAACAATCCCTGGCTGCCTGGGACAATCCCTGGCTCCCAGGAACAATCCCTGGCTCCCTGGAACAATCCCTGGCTGCCTGGGACAATCCCTGGCTCCCAGGAACAATCCCTGGCTCCCTGGAACAATCCCTGGCTGCCTGGGACAATCCCTGGCTCCCAGGAACAATCCCTGGCTCCCTGGAACAATCCCTGGCTGCCTGGGACAATCCCTGGCTCCCAGGAACAATCCCTGGCTCCCTGGAACAATCCCTGGCTGCCTGGGACAATCCCTGGCTCCCAGGAACAATCCCTGGCTNGGTATAGATTTGTAAACATAGTATATGTAGATTTCTGTATAAAAACTTGTGCCATCCCCCTGAGCGGGGAGAACCTCGTGTTCTGCGGTGCCAGAAGGACCTGCAGAGCTGCCAGACACGACCTTGTAAGATAAGAAAATAGTAAACCAATTCCTAAGACCGAGAACCGACTCTTCTGCCTGCTTCATTCAAGAAATCAGAGGATCCGAGAGCTGGGAAAAGAATTCCCTGGATCTTGGGGTCAAACTGACCTCGAGTTCCCACAGGTGGGAAAATGCCCAAAGAGAAAATGTTTTACGTTTCCACTCCAGTTTGTCAGCACTTCCCATGTGGAGAAGGATCCATCCTGCCACGTCTGTTCCATTGTCTTGGAGAGACCACAGACTCGGAATGCTTTGCTTGCCTCTAAAGTCATCAGGATAAATTTTTCAGGATGTGTTTCTAAGAAAACTGCCATGGAAAACATCTTCTTACCCCACTGTTGAGCTGAGGCTTTTGTCCTTGGCCTGTCCTTAGCCACCTTACAAGGTTTTTCTTGCTTTGCTGATCTTGTCCTACAGATTTAGATGCCCAGGGCTCTGCCCTGGCCCTGACTGAACACCATGGGGTCATTCCTGAATGCCACTCTGCCAGGACACCTCCCTGCTCCCCTCCCTGGGATAGTGGCCCTGGGTGGGAAGAGCACTGCCAACCCCTCTGGCATCCCTGGCTCTCTGCCTCACACACAGCCAGCTCTCACTACTTGCTGCCATGGCATTTCCCAAAATTCATGGGCTGTATCCTCACATCATCTTCACTTTGAAAGTGAGGGACAGGTACCAAGAGACTCAGGGAATTTATTCCCTTCTGAAATCCTCAATGTTATCCATTCTGGTAAAGTTTCCCATCTCTACAATTTATTTTCTGGTTCTACTTAAGCCATTTCTCAGCAAACTGGTCTAGAAAAAGAGGTCTCTTATTCTGGGAAAATGGGAACCTAATATGGAAATATAATAATATAATAAAATGTCACTGGCAATGTGACACGACCGGACCAGCTGGTGGCAAATGATACAGGGACGAGTCTGATTAAGTAAGCCCAGAAAAGAACTTTATTAATACCAAGACAACAAAAGAACATAAGCTGAACATGGTATGGGGCAACCTCAAAAAACCAGACAATGGGGTGTCAGTGGGTGGTCAGTGCCTGCCCACCCTCTGGGGGAAGAACCTTTCCCTGATCTCCAGCCTGACCCTGCCCTGGCACAGCTCCAGCCATTCCCTGGGGTGAACAATGCATGGCACACAACACCAAGGTGTTTCTGGAATCTGCTGAGCCTGCAAACAACTATTATGGGAAATGAAAATTGGATACAGTGCCAAAGTATTTTTGTTTGTTTTCAAATGCTTTCAGTGATCATTTATAGGCAGGCACACATGCCTGCCACGCTGACTTCCAGGGGATGTTGACTGCAGCAGTGGCCAGGGAAAGGCACCTGAGCTGGAAGCAAAGCCACTCTCAAGTGATTTTCTCATTCCTATATTACCTGCTTTTTAAATTGTTTTTGACTCCAACACCAAAAGATACAGGGGGAAAAAAAGCCAAACTGTGAAACAAATAAATTTATAAACTCTCCAAGCTTATGGATGTCTTCTTCTAGTCCTCACAGTGTGTCTTAAATCCATGTTTGGTCCACTCACACAAAGCACTTTCATCTCTAATCCCCTGCTCTTCCCTTTAGCAGTAGCAGGATACTTGTTCAGTGTCTCCTTGGGGAATTTGCAGGTTTCACTTTCCATCCATGCCTTTATCCATTGCTCCCAATGAGTTTGTTTGCTGCAAAGATTATTTTTTTAACACATATAAAATGCCTGCAAATCCCACAGCAGCCTGTCACATCCATAACACTGTCACAGATGTCAGAAGGTCACTGTAGGTTTTATTTACAAGGGTGTGTTGTTAGAGGACAAAAATAAATGCTTCAAACTGAAACAGAGGAGGTTTAGATTGGGTATTAGGAAGGAATTGTTCCCTGTGAGGGTGGGGAGGCCCTGGCACAGGGTGCCCAGAGAAGCTGTGGCTGTCCCTGGATCCCTGGAAGTGTCCAAGGCCAGGCTGGATGGGGGTGGAGCAACCTGGGCTAGTGGAAGGTTTCCTGAGCTCTTGTGCTGCAGCTGCTCAATAATCTCAGGGGAAGAAGCTGTATCTGGGGCTGTATTAAACCCACAGTTCTGGGGACAATCTCCTGTGAAAGGGAATTACATCAGTTATATTAATTGCCAGCTGCAGTAATTAGAAGCTCTCAGAAGTTAGTGACAGTCCAAACCACAAATCTGAATGATGTCCTTTCCCTTGAACATTAAGGCTGCCAGCCCCTCTCAGGGCTCTGTGTTAGATAACAGGGATTAATTGCTGCACAAAAATGATAGCAGGACAAGGCCATAAACTTCAGTACATATCCCAAAAAACTAAAGAGAATGAAAAGGACCCAGAGCAAGAAATCATTCCTCCCCTCACAAACAGGAAAAAAGCACAAAATAAACAGGAATACAGGCAGGACATGTTTTACTCCATCAAGATTTAATTGCACCATTACTTTGGCCCTTTATGGGCCAAGATAATAATCTTTTTAGGTGCTTATGGCAGGTGGAATCAATCATTAATTTATAATATGTGTTTTGTAACCTGCTTCTCATTTCTTAACTATCAGTTACCTGAATTGCTCCACAATGTTAAATACATAAATATTATACTGCATCTCCTCAGGGTGCCAGGGATATTCTTAGCTGTTAATCAAGCTGCCTCATTTCTTGATTTTATTTTTCCAGTAATTGTTTGACATTAAGATGAGAAGTTTAGAGACCAGCAGGTGACACTGGTGGCAGCAGCAGCAATGCCTGCTAAACACATAGAATCCAAAAAGCCTCTCATTTCTGACATGAGAGAAAACGCTTCCTGCTATAATTTTAAACTCTTTAATGGAAAAATAGAGTTTTGAGGAGATGTTTGTTTCTCTTCCTTTAATTTCCATTAGTACAGTTCTGTTATCAGGGACACAGGTAGTGAATTATAGTCCCATATTCATGTTCTCTATCCCACTCATGATTTAGAAATCTTAATCCTACCCCAAGCCTGGAATGTCATTCCCTGACTTTGGTGATCCTTTCTGCCCTCCTTTGCTCATTTTCCAGCTCTCTTCCTTTTTTTTATTTTGAGGCAGGGGATCAAAACACCAAGTAATACTTGAAGTGCAGGGACAGTACAGTTACATGCAGTGCAGCAATTACATATTTTGGGAAGCTTTTCCCTATCTGTTCCTTTCCTAAAAATTCCTAACATTGTTTGATTTTGTCTGTCATTTGTGAAAAAAATTATGTGATGATTTGATAAGCATACACATCATAACCTCTCGTGGAGTAGTATTTTGGAGCTCAGCATTGATGCCTGGACTGTTTTTCTTGTGTGCCTCACATAATATTAATAATTTTAATCCTTTCTGGATTTTCTCTACTCCCTTGGAGGAGTGCACACATCTGTCAAGTACAAGACAGATCTATAAGTGCCACTTGGAGTATATTATTTTAAATTTACCCATGAGGTCCCTAATTTTTTCTTGACTCTAGAGCCAAAAACCTGAGTTTTGGTAACTTTCTCAGTCATGGGCTGAGATAATTAATGTTTAATTTTTGTCTTCACTGGAGCTCCTGCTTTTCTTTCAGCATAACAAACAACACAGGGAAAAAGTTTTGAAACTGCAGATTGAAAAAGTTAGCTTTTTTTTTTTTCCCCAAAAAGGAACTTCTAGCATTAATATGAAGCCTGTTAATTTATCTCCAACAAGGAGTAGTCACACTTACCTACAATCACCCTTCACCAATCACTACTTAAAGACTTTTAAAAACATTATCGTAAATAGCACAAAACACTTTTTCTTCCCAAAGACTCGATTTTCTCTACTGTAAAACAGTGTATATTTCCCCAGACACTTCTCTTTCTATTAACACATTAAAAACCTCTTTTAAATGGGCATGAAGTAGTGAATTGCTGATTTTTCATTTTGCTTCATTTCAACAGAGCTTTGAAAGTAATGCCTGGATCAGGTTTGTGTGAAGAACTGAAAGGCTGTGGAAATAACAAAGGTGCCTGGAGAACCAATTAAACCTTCCATAAGGTTATTATGCTGAAAAGAAGTGTTGTTCTGCACTTTTTTTTTTTTTTTTGCAAATTTACAAAAAAAGCCCAGAGGACTGATATTTATATGCCTTAATACCACCTGCTGAGCAACATCAATCGCAAAGTGAAATGTTGAAAAGAGTGTCTTGGTGGTTTTGGGACTGTTTGATATTTGAAGATGGGATGTATTTACCTTTTTCTAACACGATAAATGTACACGTTGAACACTTCAAATTAGAACTGAGTTACTATTTATACAGGACTGGAATAGCCACAGGCAAAAAAACTTTGTTTTTTTTTTTGACACACAAGAGNCCACCCCTCCCCTCCCTTGCTTCATACTGAATATAATTTTTTTTTATATATGTAGCCTTACATGCAAAAATATTCATAATATTAAATAGAAAAGTACTTTTTTTTCACCCTTTAAGGGGAGAACAACCAACAAAAGAACCAAAACATCCCTCTCTTCCTCCCCAACACCCCCAGATTATTGCTGCTTCCAATTTTGACAGGAAAGCTCATCAGCCATATAAAAGTTAGGATGTTATTTAGAACAACAGGCACACCAAAGGGACTCTTTTCAAGAAATCTGAAACTATTTAGGTTGCAAGGGACCTTAAAGCCCATCCAGTGCCACCCCTGCCATGGTCAGGACACCTCCCACTCCACTATCCCAGCTTGCTCCAAGCCCCATCCAACCTGGCCCTGGACACTTCCAGGATGAAGAGGCAGCTTGATCTGAAGAAGCAACTACTGATCCCATTGTAAGCAGCAGAGAAAATCACCAATTCATTATAACACAAGGGAATAGATAATCCCAGACAATAATTCCAGGGTCTTTCCCTCAAGCCAGTCAGACCCACTGGGCAGCCCTGGCAGAGGCTCCTCACATGGAGCACGTGTGGCAAATGGGGCACATCAATGGCTCTGGCAGCTTCCAAAGTTCTGTCCAATTACCTGAAACTGAAATTTTTAAACCAGGTGAATTTCTGTGCTAGCCTTTCAAAAGTGCACTTGGATTATTCCCTGCGTGGTTTTGTTATAAGTGATATATATTGTATAATCAAGAGGAAATAAATTTAATCAATTTGATTGTCTTAACTGATACTAAGAGATGTCTTTTCTACAGGCTCATTGTCATGAGCTTTTGGGTCTTTTGATAATTAATTATATATATATTTAAGATGTGCTAATTTGTAAGTTTTTCATTCCCTGTAATCACAGTGGATATTGTAAAGAAATTGGAGCTGGACTTGGCAGAGCATCATCCCTAGTAGTTCCTGCTGGGCACTGACTGCTTCTAGAGCTGTGTTTCCCTTTCCTTCCTGGTTGTTTATTTGCCAAGCCAGCAGCTCCAATCTCAATCCAGTTTCCTCTAAACCACATCCTTTTTGATGCCTGCTCATATTTTTCCTTTTCTTTTGGCAACATAATTTTTTTCTGCTTATATTGATACATTGTCCTAGAGAATACACAAAATGCTTTTAATAACATGTACAAGCACTTAGTGAATTCAGGAACTACAGGACTCAGGGGAGGGATCCTCTTTTGTTGGTATCATTTTTAGGTAAGGCTGTTTTCTATAATGCAGCTACAGCTACAAAAATGTAATGACCACGGAGACCCAGACTGGAGAGGTCAAAAACATCTGTTTTCTTATTTGCCTCACCCATCTATAAATGGCACAAGGCTTCTCTCTGCTCCCCATCCTCAGGAATTTTAATTTTCCTCAGTGAAGGATCCCCAAAGACCCCCTAAAATATCTATGTGCAGTTAGGTCAGTTCCAGCAATATGTTAGGACTTGCTGTAAATGAGAAAGGGGCCCTTGGAGGATCAGAGATATTGAAGTGTTGCCTTTCAGGCTTATTGTAGCTAAATAAAATTCTATTGTTTTCTCTGACTGACTGCTCTTAATCCAGCAGAATAAAAAATCATCTTATTAGAAGGTATTAGCCCTCTACTGAGCACATGATGCACTGGTTGGGAGATTCCAGCTGACTGAAAACTGCTGAACAAGCCCTTTACTTAGTTCTCACCTGGTACAGCAATTCTGGACTGTCACAACTTCCAGAGACATCCCAACCTCCATTCCCACCCCAGAAACCACCAAAGCAGATTTTGTCTTGGGTTCCTGGTGACTTAGGGATAGAAATGCTGTTCCCTTGGCTCTTCTAGCCTCCAAGAGAGAGCAAAAAGAGGAGGCCATTGGGCAGGATCCTGCAGTGGTGCACCCAAAGGTTCAGTGAGTGGCAATGACACCAAAAAACACAGGACACAGATCATCTTTCTTATCCTGGAGTCATCAAGGTTGGGAAAGACTTCTTGGATGGAATCCACACAGTCCTGTCCCTAAACTCTCCCATCTCCTTGGGGGGAAGCTGCACAGTCCCAGCCCTGCCACCAGCCCATCCTGCCACTTCCCTGCAGTGACCTCCATCACCTCAGGTTTCACCAGGACAAGAGGACAATAAAGTTGTTGTCTTCAAAGAACATGAGAATTATTTCAGCCTGTTACTTTAAGTCTTGATGTGGCAGCTCTTGGAAAGTGCTTTTTTCCACAATAAATGGGTGGGCACAAAGCCAAACAGTGACTGAACCTTGCCAGCATTTGGAAATGGAAGGAAGCACTGGGCTGATGTGGCTCTGGCTAAACCTCAAAGAGCACACAGCAAAAATCCCAAAACAAGGTAGGAAATTACAGTCTCAGTGTGAAAAGCCCAGTGTTGGATGGCTGCAATTATTTTGGATATCAGGAATCTAAATCTGTTCTAACAAACAGCCTTGACATTCTGACCACACTCACAAGGGGCAGCCCAAAACTGCAGTAACCAGGGACAGCTGAATGTAACAATTCTTTCTGAACTGAATTGCAGCACAGCTTTCAAACCTCCATGAAGGAATGGTACATTGGGTTAAATTTAAAATATTCAGTTTGTCTTGCACATGGCTGCCCCACAGATTCAGGCATATGCACAAATAAAACAAAGATTATTCATTTTATTCAGTGTATTTGTGAAGCAGGAAAGACTTGTCATAGCAAATTCTCCTAATTTGACTTCTCTTACCTCATGATTATGTCTGTTTGCACATACTCAGAGTAGGTTAACCTAGTAGGTGGGTAACCTCCCTACATCCACAGCTGAGACAGCTCTTGGTTTGAGCCTGGGCTAATTCTGCAAAGTGCTGCTGATTCTCTGCTAAATCGCTGCATTTTTTTGAAAGACCAGACAGTGGTCTTTCAAAAGCACTAATGAAAGCAGATGGTTCACATCAAACATCCAAGATGCCAACATTTCAGAGGAGAAGAATTCAAAGGAAAAATCCTATAGCAATTAGCTATGGGATTAGGAAGCAATTCTCCCCTGTGAGGGTGGGGAGGACCTGGCACAGGGTGCCCAGAGAAGCTGTGGCTGCCCCTGGATCCCTGGAATTGTTCCAGGCCAGGCTGGATGGGGCTTGGAGCAACCTGGGATAGTGGAAGGTGTCCCTGCCCATGGCAAGGGGGTGGCACTGGATGGGCTTTGGGGTCACTCCAACCCAAACCATTCAGGATTCTGGGATTCTATGAATTCCAGTGTGAAGAAAATAGGTCTTGGATACACATAGCCAAACCTAAAAAATTATATTTTTGAAAGGCTATCAAGAGACTTTCTTTTTGACCATATGTGATGAAAAGAAATCTGTGTCAACCACAGGAAAAAAAAAGGGAAAATAAAAAGAGAAGGGGATAGAGTAAGAAAAAGAAAGAGTAAGGGAAAAGGAAAAGGAAAAGGAAAAGGAAAAGGAAAAGGAAAAGGAAAAAAGAGATTAAAAAAAGGAAAGGTAAAAGCCTGGGAATTCTCATATCTATAATAAAAAAACAGAAGGAAAGTGGTTATATGTGATTAAATGAATGCCACTGTTCTGCCATTTGGAGGAAAATTGTTCCTAGACCCTGAATCCAGTTATGTCAGGCCAGATGTCCTGCTGCTGCATTGGATAATTCTGCACTCTAGGAAGCAATGGAGGTGCACTCACTCTCAGAATTCCTTCTAGACAGCTCCAGAAGGAGCATAACACAATTTGCAAACTCCTTACCTGACACTTCATCACATCCTGGCAGAAAGGCACAGTTTTCCCTCTCTAACATGATTTTAAAAGGGTGACCAGTAATGAAAGAACACACACAGGCACACGCACATCTCTCAAAGTGACAAATCTGTGTTAACCCCCTGCTTTAGCAACCATTGATTAGCAGGTAATTCCTTCCTTGGAAGGGCTCTGCAGGCTGGACAAGGTGTCCTTAGGTTGGCACATTCTGTTGTGCTTCTTCAGATTAAACTGCAGAGAGACATAAAGATACCTCTTGTGAAAGTGATGTTTGTGTG
Source organism: Buphagus erythrorhynchus (assembly GCA_013400855.1). Classification (NCBI taxonomy): domain Eukaryota; kingdom Metazoa; phylum Chordata; class Aves; order Passeriformes; family Sturnidae; genus Buphagus; species Buphagus erythrorhynchus. The sequence goes on along the minus strand of VZTT01007949.1, from coordinate 7,779 downwards.
GTGCCTTCCTCAGCTCAGGGGATGTCCTTGAAAAATTGATTTATCTGTGCAAAGAAACCTCAGTGGCTCACGAGTGTGTGGGGCTGAGATAAGACATCAGCACTGGATGGGGCTGACCTGGACATTATCCACTGAACACTAACACAGCTCCAATTCTGCCCTCCTGCACAATTCCCAACCAAAAGGCAGCTTGTAAAGGACAGGTACAATTTTAATATATCCACATATTTCTCAGTGGACTGAATAGATGGAAACCCCTGGCTGGACTTTATCAATACAGTGGGTTCTGGGCAGTTTATGGTAATGAGCCACCAAGGTTTGCATTTGATTTATCATTTGTGTGGCACCAGAATTTTAAGAATGCTGAAAGCCATATTTCCAAGAACTCAGCAGCTTCCCTGAGCAGTGCAACCCTCCTGTAAAAACCTCCCAGGATGCAGTAGTTCCTATCAAGATGAAAAAGGCTGAATTAACTTAAATCATTTGAGAAGCTGGTTTATATGTTGAAACACAGACAGCACAAACTTAATGAAGCTGTTCTATAACTTGGGCAGCACAACTTCTCTGTGGCTGCATTTTTGGGAACTGATAGGGGCTGATGTCACACAGTGCCTCTACTCACAAAGGTCTCTCACTGTCAGTGACTCTCCCAAGACTTGCAGAAATTCAGCATTTTGTGGTCTGTGCCCTACTGTTTGTTTGGTTGCACTTTGCCCACTTTGAGCCTGAAGTGGGATCTTCCACCCAGCACTGTGCTGGGATCTCTTTGCTCTTGGGTTGCAGAGTGTGATCACAGTTTTGGGAAAAACCCCCTCATACCTGTGCTGTAAAGAACATTCCTTCCCAAATGTCCTTCCTGTGGGCACCCCCAGAAGTGCCCAGAGTCTTTTCCCTTTCAAACCAACCTTCCCTACCAATGCCAGCACCCTAAAAATAAATCAATGCACGACATGTGTTGAAGTGGGAAGTGCTGGTTCTTTCCAGTCAAGCACGAAAGTGGTTGGGTGATTTCAGATTACTTAACACCACTCTCAGACTCTCATTTCTCCTTTTCAAGATGAGCAAACACAGATTTACAATAACTTGTCATAACATCTCAGTCTAATGAGAAGAGAGCAGGATCAGCTGAATATATAAACAGAATTATGACCCAGCTCCCCTGAGCGTGGCTTGTGATAGAATTCTATACCAGTTGTGTCAAAGAAGACAAAATATCAAACATGAAAATGTGTATCTTACTACCTGGAATGGCACTTTCCTTTAAATGTTGTAAACTTTGGAATATACTGAAAATGAATTTAACTCTTGGAAAGCCCCTCTTGCAGCAGAAGCAGAAAAGTAGCTGCAAAATGACTGAAAACTATATTTAAAAATAGTTTCAATTGTAATTAAACAAAGGAGTATCCAGGCAAGAGGAAACATCTGCCATGCAGAGAAAATGTTGCACCCTTAAGTACCTTCATTGGAAATTTAGTTTTCCTTCATGGCACGGGAGCAACTGGAGCTATAAAAGCATAATTTAACATGCCAGTAAAAATAAATTGTAATGCATTTATTCCATATCATATTTATTATGAATGGTGCTGCTCAGCAGGGTAGTTAAAAATTAACATACTGTAAGTCACAGAGGGGAAGTTTAGGAGACAAGAGGTGAAGGTGTCCTTTGCCAACAGATCTAAATTTTAACAGAAAGCAGGCAGGCTGCTGAGATCTGACTTTATTCNCATCCAACCAGAAAAAAAAAAAAAAAAAAAAAAAAAAAAAAAAAAAAAAAAAAAAAAAAACCAAAACAAAAAAAAAAAAAGTGGAAGTTTCAAAGAACTCCAGGTCTTAGGGTTGAAGGCTACACAAACTCTGGTTTTCAATGCATACATTGAGATTTTGGTTGATAGTAATGAACAAATCTATCCTGTGCACTAATCCAGCCAAAGCAGCTCCTGACACAACCTTTGCTGTCTGCCCTGAGGAGGACTGGGGGTGTTCTGCACCATCCCAGAGCCCCCAGGGTCAGTGGTGCCTGGACTTCCTCTGGAAGCCCTGTGGAGATGGAAAGAAGTGCAAAAATCATGGATGGTGCCTCCTTGGGCTGTTCATGATGAGGACAGTGGGAGGATGAAGATGAAGCATAAATGAGAAATAAGAAATTCATCCTGTCCCCTCATCTCTGTGTCCTGGTGTGCAGCTTCTCTGGTTGCCTCAGGAATCAGCTTTTGTTGGAGGGAATTGGGTGTAACTCTTTCAATCATGAAAGGAGAGGGGTGGTTGGTTGGTTGGTTGGTTTAGGTTTTGTTGGGATTTTTTTAGCTGTTGTTTCACCATCTGGAAATTGTAAAGCACCTCCTGGAATGCTGAATTCCCCAGATCCAGCACAAGAAAGGACAAGTGGGCAGGAGCTCCAGGCTGTTCTGGGGAGGCAGAGTTGTTGGCCAAGGGCTGGCTGAGGAGCCTGGCACTGTCCCTGCAGCCATCCCTCTGTGTGCCAGGGAAATCCCTGAAAAATAATGACATTTAGACCAACGTGATGCCAACATGAAATTCTGTCCCAGAATTACATTCAATATCATAATCAGTAGTGTAGTATTTATAGCCCTAGAGTAAAGGAATAAATAAAACAATTAATAGCATTATAATGATGATTATGATAGTGATGATATTACAATAATAATAACAATAATAGAATAATATTTCCAACTCATTTTCACCACCCAATTCTGCTAATTTCACTCCAAATGCAAACTTATGCCAGCTGGGTGTTTGTTTACAGCAGAACACCCAAGGAGGTAGGGTAGAATTTTGTGAAAAAGATTTTGATTTCCCATGAGAAGAGCAAAGTAATCTTAAATCACCTTCTACCACTGTCTCTTCAGGACTGTGCTGGAGAAAGTATCAATCATTTAAAAGCTGGATTGCTCAGAGCATTTGGTTTCTCATCATTTCTTCTGACTTCTGGGAAGAAAAAAGCCTTTAAATTACCTTCTGTTTTTCTGTAGTTCCAGGCATATCTTTTTGTGCTTTTTTTCTCCATCTCTGCTTTTATTCATGAGTTGTTACAAAAGTAGGAAAACAAGTAGAAAACAAAGAAAAACAAAACAGGAGATAGCTCAGAGAGCTTGACAATGAGCTCTGCCCCAAGGCCACTAGTTCAAACCCATCAGAAGTCAGCAGCAGCTCAAGTATCTGAGATTTAATGGTTGTTTGATGACCTCAGTAAAGTGTGGAGCCTATTGGTTTCTCACACTGTCACAGCAAGGAAGTCTATGCAGAGAATTTGGAAAGAGCTCTTGCTGCGTAGGTGATGCTTCGGGTCAGTGATGAGGAATGTGTTATGGAGAACAGGTTAGAAAAGTTGGTATTCCTCAGAAAATACACAAAAAAAAACACTGCTCAGAAGCCTGGAGCAGAGCTAGGCTCACCCCAGATAGAAGGAATATGTAGAGAGGGAGGTCAGAAATTAATATATGTATTTTAAAAAGCAAACTAAAACACACAAGTCAGACTCTTAAATTGGTTTTTAATTACACTAAAGTTGCTGTATACCACTATGGCTATAAATGCCACTAAAAATATGGGATTAGTAGGAAAGAATCAAAGTGCCAAAGGAAACTGGAATAAAGTTTTAAATCCCTGCTTTTAACTACTCTTACAATACAAGCCAAGACAGAACTGGCTAAGAAAGGAAAATATAAGGAATTTAAAAAACCAAGAGAGCCCAGTCCTTTCCCTTACTAAAGTTGCCATCTCCATTCTAGTGCAAGGTGTCCCATGGCAGGGGTTGGAATGAGGTGAGCTTTAAGATCCCTCCTAACCCAAACCAGTCTGGGATCCTATGAGGGAAATAATATTTCTTTTTTTACTGAAACAGCCTCTATGCTACAGTATAATCTTATTGATAAAGGGCTTTATCCTGCTTTTAAAAATCCCATATAGGAATATCAGTTCCTGCCATGGGCATAGACATTTTTTCCATGGAATTAAAGCCTGGTTTCCATCCATGTGCTCAGGAATGGAAGCAAAAAGATCTTTGCACAGGCATGCATGAGGATTAGGCAAATCCTCCCCTGGACTGTGCTTAGTCTGTCCTGGAAGTTTTCTGGTGGAAATTGCTAGAGCTCAGCTGAGCTTCCCAGGCTCCCAAATGAGCTCCTCCATCTCCAACCAAATGAGATGCTTGACAGAGGAATTACTCTGCGAGCTCCTTGTCTGCATGATCTGGAGTGCAGATTAGTCTGTCATAAAGGTGCTCTCTGGCCTGCAGATGGATGGCAATGCTCAGGGCACAATTAAGCTGCTTTATTGCTGTGTTACCCATGAGTTGATTACCAGGGCAACATTTGTTGGTGGTGTTGTTACAAAGGTGGGACTTTTATTAGAGCTCTTGATTTAAATAATCTGCCCATTTGTGGTCATGAAGGAAAAGCTACGTCCCCTCATTAAATCATAGTTGGAAATGCCTTTTGCTGTCAGGGTCTGTTATGATGTAGGGATAAAAGTGGATCTGATTATTAATTGACCACTGATGAACCCAAGGAGACTGACAGCTCATGTCTAATGGCTGCTTCTAGGGCAGCACCACTCAGACACACCAGTTACAAATCAATCCTACATCACCACAATCACAAGAAGTCCTGTGGCAGCAGTGATGTCCCAGTGCCTCCACAGCTCCAGTGTGAGGTGTAGATACAGGGATCCTTGCTCCTGGCTGTGACAATTTGTGTGTCTCCCTCACACTGTGGCCTTTTTCATGCTTTCCTCACCAAGGGAAGTTTTTAGGATATAGGTCCTTTGAATTCCAAAGGGCTCATCTTTTGGATCTTAATGCACTGTGCATGGTCATGTCCCTGGAAAAGAAAAAATATAATTCCTGGTACAAAAAATAGACCTCAGACTCATTTCCATGCTCCTCCCATCCATTTCATAATATCCACAAGCTGATTCAGTCTCCAGCTTTGTCAACCAGCCTCAAAGTCGTTTAGCTTTATGTCATGCTCTTCTTTTGGGAGACTGTGCCCTTTACCCCTTGGAAGAGGTCCTGGGAAAGGCTGATGGCATTGCCCTTCTGGCAGAATAACACCAGTCAGCTGGCATCAAGAAGGGAAATTTTCAGTGAGCTTCTCTGGGCACCCTGTGCCAGGGCTTCCCCAAAATCATCACCAAGAATTTCTTCCCAATATCCCATCTAAACCTCTAACAGTTTGAAGCCATTCTCTCTTGTCTTGACACTCCAGGCCCTTGTCCACAGAATCCCAGAATCATGAAGTTTGGAAAGACCTTCTCAGACCATCAAGCCCAGCCCAATCCCTACCGTGTCACCAGCCCAGAGCTCTGAGTGCCACATCCATCCCTTCCTTGGACACCTCCAGGGATGGGGACTCCAACACCTCCCTGGGCAGCCCCTTCCAAGGCCTGACCACCCTTTCCATGGAGAAATTCCTCCTGGTGTCCAACCTGAGCATCCCCTGGCACAGCTCAAGGTGTTCCCTCTCATCGTGTCCCTGTTCCCTGGCTGTCCCCTCCTGTCAGGGGATGGTGCAGAGCCAGAGGGTCCCCCCTGAGCCTCCTTTTCTCCAGGCTAAACAACTCCAAATTCCCACTACATGGATGGAAAGCAGCTCCAGATAAACAAGCTGGCACTCCTGTTTTCGAGAATAATTGGCTTTATCTTTTACCCACAAGCTATAAGCCCTAATTTTAGCTTACTCTTTTTCTTACTCATTTTTTGATGTAACAGTTCAACGAGAGTTTAAATTTCTTTTCCCATGCAGCCCCTTTCATCATGCTTCTAATTACCTCACCTAATTGCTCTGAACTGGTATGAGCCTGTAATTCTTTAAAATTATTTTCTTTAATTACAATTCTTTACCAAAGAAAATGTCACTGAAACACATCTCACTGAAACAAAACAAAACAAAACAAAACAAAACCACAAAAACAAAAACAAAACAAAACGAGGAAAAAAAAAACAAAACAAAACACCCCTGAAAAGCCACTGAAATACATTTTCCAGCCTTTTGGATAGTTTGACACACCTTATCTTCACTCTGATTTTGTCCAAAGTTATGGAGAACCATATGCAAAAAAGGGCAAAAATGTACAAAATATTAAAAGAAGAAGAAGGATGGAGAGGAGTGCATGTGGAATATTCTCTAAACCTTAGTGTCAATATTTTTCCTCTTTGAAGTGCAAATGCCATCCTCTGTGAGGGAACAATGTCTTCATTGTGCTAACACAAGTCATTGAATAGGTTTGAGAATCAATGGATGTTAATTGGGTGTGAACAAAGCACTTGACATTTCCAAAACAGGACCTGTGGATGAAAATCAGCAACTGCTTCTTTTATATCAGTAGAAGACAAGTTTGTTTGTTTTTTTTAATCTATGAAATGTTTTCATAATTCTGCAACCAAACTTCATCAGTAAGAGATGCTCACATGGGGGTAAGAGAGTTGTGATCATAATTTAGGATGACATTAGAGAAACTCCTCTGTAAGATACAGGTCACTGACAAAAATAAAAAAAAGAATGTTTAAAAACTCAACTTGAAATTGAATCACATTCAATACAGTGCTGAAAAGAGGTGCCTTGTTCAAAATTTCCATAGCCTTGTGTTCTGGAAATTTGATAATACCAAAGTGGTTTATATTTACATTTTAAAATGGAACCAAAGAGATTTTCTATTTAAGTTTGTGAACAAACTGAAGTGTTGTCTTTTTCCATAACCCAACACATTGCCTGAGATTACTCCAATACAAATCCCCAGAAGGGAAAAATCATTTGTTTAATGATAGTGAAACTCTGAGGACTGAAGCATCTTTATGTACATGTATTGGCTCATTTATTGCCTTGCAAGGCTTAGCCTTAGCTTTTCCATTAGCCTCCAGCACAACATAATGATGATGTGATGACATAATTTCTATTTTCCAGGATATTTTGGCTGTCACTGCTCTGCAGCACAGTCGCTCTATGAAAGATGAATGTCACCCCTCATCGATATGCTTTGCAATTTAATTAATTTCTCAGCAGTGAAATAATTAGGCAACAAGAGTAGCCTGGAACTTCCATAAATGAGATGAGAAATGGATAAAAACTGTCCTAACTCAGCAAGACAACGCCATGCATGAGCATGGTGCCAGTTTCTTCTAAGGAACATCCATTGCCTACCACACGAGGCAGCTCAGCAAATGCCCAGTTGGACATTGCTAAGTTGGACATTGGGTTTTGTCCTATCTAGTGACCAGATTCCACCCTAGGAATTGGAGAATCTGCTGCTAAATGAGGAAAAACTACCACCCTGCTGAGAGGGAAGAGTCCAGCCTTCAGTGCTGGGGAAAGAACAGAAGCCAAAAGGTGAGAAACCTTCCCTGAAAGACAAATTCAACCCAATCCATGCCCCTCTGATGGACAGAGACTCTGAAAACATTCACTGTCCACCATCAGGGCAACTCTTTCTAGCACAGGTTTTATTTTCTAGGAGAGAAGCACTGAAAGCAACAGGTTGAGAGAGGGTTAAAGTTTTTATTGCCATGGCCATACATTTCCTGCAATGCCTGCAAACAGGGCCTTGAAACCAGACCCCATCTCCAAAAGAGACTCTGAACTGCCTGGGGCAGAGAGCCACAGAGAATCCTTCCTGGGCTAATGTGGTCATGTCAAGCCCACAAAAGCTGGAGGATTGTAGTTCTTCAATACATGGGATATGCTCTAGTCCCAAATTCCCAACATTATGGGGCTCTCAAAGGGAAATCACTGAATCACAAAACCCCAAAATGGTTTGGCTTGGAAG
>VZTT01007945.1:9910-25362 GCA_013400855.1 Buphagus erythrorhynchus | reverse complement strand
TTTCCCTTCTCTGCCAGAGTTGCAGGGTAAATCCAATGGCTGAAAATGAGGTTGTGTTTTAGTCCCTGCTGCAGAAATGGTTTCTGCATGATGGAGTGTGGCTCCTTCCTCTGCAGCTCTGCTGTCCTTGGTGTGTGCAGAAGTTTACCAACTGGTATGGATGGGCAACAACTGGGAGGAATTCCCTTGAGACCTGTTTTTCCCCAAGGAAATGGTGAAGAATGTGAGGGGGAAAGGGAAGAATCAGAATTAGGCTTGCCCATTTGTGTCAAATTCACCATCCTAAAAGTCTGCATTTCCTTGATAAATGCTGGTTTATGGAGGAAGCAATTACCTCCTAAAAAAGGAGAATTAGGGAAATTAGTCTGGGATTCTAGTGAATCAACATCACTACGTTTTTTCTACTTCTGTTCTTAAAAAAACCCATCATATTTTATGAGTAAAGAGCATTCATGGTGCAATGTAAAAATCTTAGTACATCTCCATGCTCCTCATCCTCCTGCCCCTGGCAGGGAGCAGGCAGGACCTTTCTGGGATTAAGTCTGAGGAGTGTGGCACTGACTGATTAAAGCCCTTTTTGAATACCTCATAACCCAAGAAACATGGGCTCAGTCCAGGGCATTAATGGTAGCTGAGTTTGTGACAAGATTTGCAGCTTCCTGCAGAGTGGAACCAGCAGTGACACCCCACACCACTGCTGAGAGATCAAGGAGTCAAACGTGCTGCTGAATTTTTGGGGTGATTCTTGCTCTGCATCTCACCTATGTAGTCAACAGAGTACACAAATCTCAGGCTATAAAGGAGTTTAAAAAGAATAAAATTTTCAAAAGGAATTTGTTCTTGTTCTCCTACCTCCAGTTTTTGCATCCTTCCCTCTGTAGCACCACACACCTGTTACTATAGTAACATAGGGGCATTTTAGCCCTGAGCTGGTGCTGGCCACTCTCAGAGAGAAATCAATGCACTACAACAAAGCCAGGGCTCCTGCAGCTGAGAGAAGACAGCTGCTATCATGCTTGGCTTAGAGGTCTGGAATTGTAAATAACACCCAGGTACATTGAAATTCCGAGCAGAATTTATCACTGAGCAGTGGATAAACACCTTCTCACACAATTACACATTACTGAAGGCTGATGTCTTGCAATTCCAGAGGGTGGATCAGTTAAACACTCTTTACATTTGTTTTTCTGAGCTGGAAAGCAGGGTTGCTTAGCACAGGTTTTCCCTGAGTAGCTTGACATGACCCTAAGCTTCATCCAGTGTTTAGTTTGACACAAACTGGTTTTGGGGTGAGCAGATAACTGCCTGTATCCCTCTGAACAGCGTACATGGAATGCAGCCCTGAAACTTAGGCTCAGGTTTTAAGAACCTTTCTGAACTGCTCCATGAGACTGATGTAAATGTAAGCATTTTTGGACAAACTCCAAGAACTGAGGTGTTTTGCTTTAGGTTTGTGTATACTTCTGATACCTCTAAATCAGAAATCTACCTGAGTGTTTTTTGCTACATACATGAGGTGGAAACTCCACAAGAAAAAGCTGCCTTGTGCCATTTCTGGTACATTTTGGGAAGCATCAGCAGAACCATTTTTTCTCAGAGTTATTTGGATACTCCCACTCCTTCCCCTCCTATGGCTATTTTGAGTGTGGATACAAAGAGTGTATCTTTTGGATTAAAGGCTCATTAAGCTGTCCTATTCTCTTCACTCCGTTTTACACAAGAGGAAGACGTCACTGGAGGCAGCAGCTGGAGCGATGGGAGGTGAGGGAAGGTGGGTGTGGGATGCTGCTTCCAGCCTGAGCAGGGATCCAGTCAAATTAACAGTGCAGTGAAAGGAGATGAAGGAAAAAGGAAATGCTCTCCCAGGCAATTTACTTGGAGGAATAAAATTACGTGAGGAATGATTGACAAATTAGCAGCACTTTGCACCTTGTTTTAATGGGATCTGATCTTAGGGAGAAGGAATATGTTAAGTTTCAAATTACCCACTTTACCAGTTGCTGCCTTCTCTAGAATCCAAATCAAGGTAGGCATTTGGTACTAAATCTTAAGGAAACAAATTGCTTTCTATGCTACACTGCACTCTTAAAACAGCTTTATTTGAAAGTCCAGCTGAGCAAGTTAATTTAAGCAGTGAGCTGGGCCATGACAGTTCAGCACTTGTTATTGAGGCCAGTTACTTCCACAAGTACAAATCACACTGCCAGGTGAACTTAAGCTAAACCTGACCTTGGGCTCTAACTCAAAGCCATCTGATATCCATGAGAGACTTTCAATTGACTTAATGTCTCCTGGAGTGGATCCTGGGTGACATCAGCAATCAGTGGTGGCCTCGCTTGATTTACTGGCCCCAGTGACCCACGTTCACAGGGAAGGAGAAGCAATTTCCCAAAGCCCTCCTTACCCCTGCTCACCCTGACAAGAGCAGTCTTGTGCCAGCTTTAGCTCCATCCTACAGCTGGGCTTATGCCTCTGCTCTAAGGGAACCTCCTGGAGAAAATGTGATCTCTCTGCTGGCTGCATCCTCATTATATATTTACATATATATAGATATAAGTGTGCTGGTCCCAATGCCAGAGCTTGTGAGGCAGAGGGAAGATCTAAAGCCAGGCTTTAAACTACTCTTTAAGCTGGGCAGCTCCTCAGTCTGTCTTTGAAGCCCTTTCCCATGGTCCTTGCAGCCTGCTGGCAGGACCATGTGTCCATTTTATCGAATGTAAGTGATCTGAAACTGCCAGCCCAACATCCCAATTTAGTAATGAGACTTATTGAAGCTTTATGAGCTGCCTTGACTTGCAACACAATTAAATTTCAGGAAACAGAAAATATTCCAGTGAGGCTGGTGGGTTTGTAATGCTATTTGAGGCTTAATGCATAATAAAACTCTGCTATTTAAGGTTTAATATAATACGCAGCAGCCCTAAATGACCAGTAAAAACATTATGCAAATTTTTAAGGAAGTTATTGCCTCCTGTAAATGACAATTTATCAATGGCTTGTAAAGAAAGGGCTTTCCTTCTGGTTATGAACCAAAGAAAATACAGAAATAAGCAGGCATAAATGGGTTATAGGAGTAGGAGGTCAACAGAAAGATATGCAGCAGGAATTGTGTCTTCCTGTCAGCCAGGGCAGGAATGTAATGCATTATTAATTCTCTATACTAACAGACCACATTCAGCCTCCGCCACCAAAATAAAACAAAACTTACATTGGATTAAAAATAATTAGATTTTTTGTGAGCACAATGCCTGCAATTTGTTTTTAGATCTTCTTATCTTTTCCACGTCTAGTATTTGTTAAACCTTTCTATTAGACTTCTATTTGTTAAACATAAGAGTAAACCCCACCATATTTTTAATGTCACAACACCTCTAAGACCAGCAAGAATTTGAATTGTGAGGAGGAAAAATGCAAGATTCTCCAAGTGCCCAGGATTCCATGGGCTTGCATGCCCCACTGCAGCCTGCCCCAGGAGCCCTGGGAGCAGGGATAAAACCATTCCACAAATCTCACAAAGATTCCCATCCTTCCCTTTTTCTGGGCAGAGTGGGCAGGGCCTGGCTCCGAGAGACAATCCCATCACATGCAAGAGCTTCACATTATAATGGGTTTTGAAAAATGTTTTGACTGTTATGGAGCCTTTTTTACAGTCATGCCATCAATTCAGCGTGAGAAGATATTTCATTTTAAATGTGCTACAAAGACACAGAGGCATTTGCATTGTTAATTTTTCAGATGTCAAACAAATACCATTATTGCAAAATGAATGCAGCCACCCAGCTGAGAAACAGATCCATTCACGGCAACTAAGTGAAACTTAAAAAATGAATGAGTTCTGCTGATTGCAAGTATCATCAGAAATTAATAATGCTCGAGGAATTTTTCACACAGAAGAGAAGGAGAGCATTGTGGCTGTTTGTTTCCACCGGTTGAGCTTCCCCCCTGTCTGGTGTAGGGGATCATCACTGGCTTCATCTTTCAAGGTCCTGGACAGCAGCAGTGGTTCTGTTGCCAGTCTGGGGTGTTGATCTTTCCAGTGACATATGATGTGACCCTCAGGTCTTGGCAGCTGAGGCACCTTTGTGTCCCCTGCCCAGCTGGGCTCCTGAGCTTTGTCTGCTGTCGTTTTCTCCCTTCCCATTCTCCCAGCTGTGAAAAGCCTGATCCCTCTCCTTCAGAGCCATTCTCCCCTTTCATTTCCTCTCTCACTGCACCCCTCCCTCAGCAGGTGATGCAGACCCTGCTGTTTCCTACCCTCCTATTCCCATTCCTGACTTTTCCATCCCTGTCATCTCCATGGCCTTGGCATTCTTTATGTCTTTGTGCTGGTAATAACAACTTCAGCTCTTGGAAAATTAGTGGAGATGAACTTATTGTTGACAAATTAAACATAAACAGCTCCAAAAAGCCATTTTGAAGTATTTGTCTGTGTCTGTATATTCATCTGCTAGATGAATCACTTGAGTTATAAAAATTGTGGAAGAGAAAAATCTAATGGAAATGATAATATGATTACTGCCCATAATTCTCACCAATCAAGCATATCAGTTACACACAAGTAGGTTGTCTGGATGTTTGTGGGATTTTTTATTTTATTATTTAAATCTGATTAGGCAGCTGATTGCAGGCCCTTATGTACCTTTTCACACAGTTTATCCTTGAACTGAGAAGCAACAGCTATATATTTATTTTATTCTATTTTATGGCTGTGCAGCAGTCAAGCCTCACAGGGCTGAAGGCTCTGTGCCCTTCTCTGCATCATCTTGTTTCAAATATTGAGAGAACACAAGAGACATATTTATTTACAGATGCACTTACTGAGGAGCTAATAAACTGGTCTCCATGTCAACCTGTATTTTACTTTTTTATTTGGCCTTTGTTTGAAAACCCTTCCTCTGTGTGCTGAGCAGACACAGCTAAGGCATTAGCATCTCTTTTGTACTTTAACAGGAATATCAAAGCACAGGGCTGAAATACAGTGATCACCTTGCAGAAATAGCAGCAAGATTCAGGCTTAATGTCTTTTATCAGGAAATCTTAGAACACCCAGCAAATGCTATTTAAAAAACCTTCAGGTATGAAGACAAAAGCTGACTCTAATGAGAAGCTACTGCAAGGAGATTGGATATTAATTGTTAAGAAGGTTATAAATCCTGAAGTTGATGGGTTGCACACAAAGGAGAAGTGCATAAGGAGGTATTTACTCTGGGTATTAATTTTTAAGCTGAAAGAATTTATTGCAAAACAATTCAGCTACTCATACAAACTCCAGTGTTCTGAGCAAATTGAGTTCCAGCTTTGTCTGCCTTGCTCCCCAGAAGTGCTGTGCTACCTGGAGCAGGCTCTAGCAGGCCAGGAAAGAAATAACAGAGTTTGTTTGTATTTGAATCATAGAATCATTTAGATTGGAAAAGGGCTTGGAGAACATCAAGTCCAAACAAGTCACTGTACTGCCAAGGCCACCACAAAACCATGTCCCCAAATGCCACATCTACATGGTTTTATATCCCTCCAGAGATGAGCTGAGAGCAGCCATTACCTTTCTCTGGACAGGGAAAAGCAGACTTGATATTTGAGATTAAGTTTTAAAAAAATAGTTTCCCTAACAATAGAGCTTTGGCATCCTCAGAGGGAAAAACAAAATATTCTCATTACAGTGTAATTCATATCAGCTCAACTACCAACACTACTCCAGTTGTGTGATTCAGTAAATATATTTAGCCAAGACAATCAGGTGTAGCTGATTCACTTCACAATTTATCCACCTGCTTTTCAGAACAGCTTACTGGAGAAGAAACAGAGCCAAGAGAGCAACGAATCCAGTCAAGCACACCCAGCCAGGACATCTGCTCAGAGCTCATCTTCTCTTGCTTTCAGAAGGGTCAGGCTGGGAGCTGTTGGGACCACTCCAGGTTTGTTATTTCAACACCAACACCTTTTCATTTGGTTTATTGTGCCATAAAGTCGCTGGTTCCACCCTGCCAAGAGCTGCTGGTAATGAGGTGTAGGCTGTACCAGCACACACTCATTAAATGTGGAGTGGTGTCTTCCTGGCCTGGCCACTGCACACCTTGTTCGTGTGCCATGGCACTAACAGCACTTTGGAACTGCTCCATCTGGGAGTGGAATCCAGATTTTAAAGCCAGTCTCCAAAAGGTATCTGCTCATTTAATTAATTTGTGGTAATAGCCTCAAATGAGAGGCATTCATTTCCTCTTAATGTAACTATATTATGAAGTTCTATTGTGAATGAGGCACTTGTAGGAAATCTTAATTATTTTTTAAAGCTCTACTTCCTTTCAGACAGGCAGATTTAGAAGATACATTTGGTCTTGTACAAATGAGCCCTACTGCAGCTCTGAGCAGACTTTCCCAAGGGGTGTTAGACTCAAAAATTCCATAGAATTTCTGGGAAAATAACAGCTAAAGACAAAACTTTCACTCAGTTTTGTGTATCCCACTGATTTTTAGTAGTTGAAAAAATGGATAGAATACATTATATTCACATCATATTCTTTTTTTCTATTAAAAACCCAGAATTTTTTCCCTCCAACTGTAACAGCTGCAATTCAATATTTGCAAATGCCCAGCACCACTCAAGTGACAACAGAGCTCGACAGCAACTGAGAACCACAATGGCATTGCTGCTTCATAGAGGGGACTAGGGAAGTCCCTAAATGATTTTTGGGGAAAGAAGACCACAAAGGGTCTGTACACTGTTGTTGTACAGGCATTATTTTGCTCTGTGAAAGCATTAAACATTTGCTCCCAGCCCAGATCCATTAATGCTCTGCCCAGCAGGCCAGGTTTTTACGTGTAAATCGAATATTTGCATTGCAATTCAGGACAGACATTTCTGCTACTCACTTTTAGACTGAAATAGGGAGGAAGAGCAGGATCCTGGCTTTGGGCTTTTGACCAAATAAAGTTTAGCATAGACAAGGGCACTGGGGGCCCCACTGAAAGCAGAGTCTTCCTCACTGATGCTCTGGGACATGCATTAGCTGCTTTTTCCAGACACTGGGCTAAGTGCTAAACACCTAAGTACTGTTCCCAGTGGAAAAGTGGTTTTCCTTCATCTTCTCCAGCTGCCCATCAGGTGCCATTAGCCCTGAAGGCACTGTCAGCATTTCCCCTCTCCTGTACAGCACCCAGGGCTGGGCCAGCAGGAGCAAGGACAGTCCAGGAGTGTCTCCTCTCATCTTTCTATTTTTTTTTTGTCTTTCTGTCTCTCTTTGCCTTCCTGCCCCTTTGGAGACCCTGTTATTAAGCCCTTGCTGCCAGAGGGTTTGCTGTGTTTATTTGATAGATGTAGCTACACCTAGCAAAGGGAAAGGGGAGGAAGAGGGGCTGGGGAGGAGGCAGAGCATTTTCAGCTCGGATTTCAGTGGTACAAAGGCACGGCCACGTGTTTATAATCCAGAGGACTTTTTAAAATTTATTTTAAAAGTGCTTGCAAGATTAATCGTACCCCAGAAAAATCAATAGTAACTCATCACAGGCAAAATCTTCTGGAACACAAAATCCCACTGAAGGGGACAAAGCAAAATTATGGCAGTCTGCAGCAGGGCTAATGAGCCTGTGATTAAAATTGAGGACTAGCTGTGGCACTGCACCTCTCCTAGAAGCCTCCCAAGAAAAATGGCCTGTTGGAGTCTTAGATCCTGAAAAAAAATTTAGTCACCATTAAAGAAGAAATAATTTCGATGCCACTAAAAGAAATAATTAGGCAGCTTAGAATTCTAAATACAATTTGAGAACCATGGCTCTTAATCTCTTCCTGCCTCAGTTTCTCTGTTCTAAAGCTGTGAAATTTCCTTTCTCTCTTGTTGAATTTCTTGATTTTCTCAGATTGTAACCTGGGGAAGGGCAGCTTTGGCTGTCTGAGAGACTCTCAGTTTTACAAAGCATCTCAAACTGCTGCTCTTAACAGAAATATCTCCTCAAGAAGTTTGGGCTGAAATATGCTTGAGAGGCAAAAAGAAAGTAAAGCAAGAAACAGATTTCCAGGAGGGAATTTGTCAAATGAGTCCCTTAAATCTCATCAGGAAAAGCACACTGTGAAGGATAGCCTTGAACTGTTGGGGGATGAAGTCATTTTACAACATATTTTGAACAGCACTCCTTAGGTGTTCAGAGTGCTGGTAAGTTATAGGGACTGGTGAGATGATCTCCCTTCCAGGAAGTCACCTGAAAAGAAACAGCAATTTATTCCCACTGGACACCCTCATAATTTCTGTGAGTGCAAAAGGAAGACAGAAACAAGGTTGCAGAGCATTTCTGGCACAGTACATCTGATTTGGAGGGAATGAAAACTGCATGTGTTGAGAGTTACTCTAATAATATTTATCAGAAGGAAAGGCCTCACAGAGGCAGCTGCCAGGGCTGAATCAGAATGTGACAACATTCCACTGCCTCTGATCTACATCAGATCTCAAAGATTTGGCAAGAAATTTGGACCAGAGCAATTACCTATATGGCTATTTGTTAAACGTTGTCTCAAGCACAGCACTCAGAGAAATTGAACTGTCAGAAGCTAATACAGGAATAATAAGAAGACATTTCATCTCCATTGGACAC
Organism: Buphagus erythrorhynchus; assembly: GCA_013400855.1. Classification (NCBI taxonomy): domain Eukaryota; kingdom Metazoa; phylum Chordata; class Aves; order Passeriformes; family Sturnidae; genus Buphagus; species Buphagus erythrorhynchus. The sequence goes on along the minus strand of VZTT01007945.1, from coordinate 16,782 downwards.
TAGAGATGAATAGCATGTAAATCTGAATGGCAAAAAATAAATTGAATATGTATTTGACTTTAGTTTTTGTTAAAGGACTATAACATGAATAATGAATATTTTAAGGAGAGAAGACTGGGCCTTCAATTTCTTCCAATAATGTTAGTGTTGTATATACAGGTTTGAATAAAATACACTTCATAAAACACCTACACACAGCTCGGCAATGCATTATGGATGGCTCCTCTTGAGAAATCTTACACTGCTTTCAATTTTGACACAGTGATACAGTAATAATGGAAAATTCAGGCATAATATTCAGACTGCATCTTTTCTCCCCTCTCTATTATTTTGTGCCACACTGAGTGACCACAGATATGCTCTCCCTGAGCTTCCCAAGGCAGCTCGTGTAGTGCTGTGGTGCTCCCAGGAGAAGGGATCTGCTGCACTGGAAGGTTGTGTCCTGTGTGGGCTGAGCATGGAGGCTGGGGCAGGATTTTCCACCCAAAGGATCCCAGAGGAATTGAGTATCTGCACAGAAAGAGGCTACCAAGGCTGGAGGAGCTGCCACCACCACACAGACACATTCTGTGCTTGATTAGAAGTCAAACCATGCAGCCCAAGAGATGTCCCTGGAAGTGATGGAGGAGCCTGAGTGCCTGGACAAGGACTGAAGGAGCTCTCCATGTGTGGGGAAAAGCAGCACAAAGGGAGCAGGGACAAAGACATCAAAGAGCTCAACACAGTGCTTGAAGGAGGTTTCCCGTGGTGGTGCAAGATCTGAGATAATGTGGGGCAAGAAAACTCCTGCTTGTTTTCTTACGTGAGCAGAAGCCAGCAGGAAACTTCCAGGTGTGCTCACCTGGTCTGCCCACTGCTGCCAGCCTGACAGAACATTTACAGGCTGCAGGAAGGAGCCAGGGAACTGCTCAGACACTGGGATGTTACCTGGTACTGGGATGTTACCTGGTACTGGGATGATACCTGGTACTGGGATGATACCTGTTACTGGGATGATACCTGTTACTGGGAAGGCTCACAGTGAGGCTGCAGACAGGTCACCCTTTCCCTGTGACAGGTCACCTTTTCCCATCCTGCCAAAAGGCTGGGAAAGCAAAACAAACTCAGGGTGCAAGTGAGGTGTTCACCTGCTTGGCCAAAAGGACTCTCAGACCCTCTCCTTTCCAGGAGACCTTGGTTCTCCCTGTGCAGCCTTCTCGATAAATCTTCTGGATTTATTTCCTGTTGGAGCTCTTATCTGCTGTGGGGCTGGGCTCTTCTTTAACAGCAGGGCAGATGCTTTTGGCTTCCTGCTATGCATGCATAGCCTAATTTCTAGGCAAATTATGAGGGGAATTGTGAAATGCTGTTGTAAACAATCAGGCTTTTGAACTAAAAAGGGATTTGTTATTGATGAACAAATGGTATCAGGCAGTGCTGTCCCCAGCTGGATTCAAAGAGCAGGAGAGCAGTGAGGAACACAGAGAAGGTGCTACAAAGGTGGTAAGGACAGCACTAAACACCATCCAGGGTCATGGATCACCCTGATCCACCAGCACCTGGAAAAGCCTTTAGCTGATGTTCCTGGGGCTGTGATGACTACAGGTGCTGGAAAAGCCCAGGGACACACGCTCACTGTTTACTGTTGGGTTCTGATATTTCAGAGAGAGAACCTCCACTTCTCCCCATAGAATTTTAGATATTATTTTTTGGTCTATTCCAAATCTCAAGAGGCACATGGGTAATCTCCAAGCATATAGTGGATCATAAGTGCTCCAAAGTAAAAAGGCTGCAGAGGCTGTCTGGCAGATAAAAATAGCAAAAATAGCCAACAAATCCAGCTCTGCTTTGGAAATGTTCCACAGGGAGTGAAACCCCAAATGGTCACAGACCCTATGAGCCAAATCCAACAACTCCAAAATCAGGAACAAAACCTACCCACGGATGCACTTCCAAAGGTAAAGCACAACATTCCCCAGAACAATTAGCAATCACAACACTGTGTTCCTTCCAATTATTGCCAGCCACGCCTGAGCCTCCCAGCAGGTAAAATGAGAGGGTTAAGCCTCGAAGTGTATAACACTGATTAGCTGAGAGCTCCCCAAGAGCTGTTGTGCACAGCAGGGTGGGCACGGCCCCCCTTGGGTCACACCTGCATGCACACACACTTACAGACACACACAGAGCATTGAAAACAACAGAACTGAGAGAATTAGGGAGGAACCCACTCTACTGAGGATGGTGGGGGAAGGACAAGTAAAGTGGGAAAGTGAAGCTGCTTTGAAATGCATAAATGAAAGGAGGCTGGGGGTGGGTGGGGCCTCTGGTTTGCCTTTGCCAGGTGCAGAATATCAGACAGTAAAGCTTGAAGGGCTTCTTTTTGACCTACAGGTGTCCCCAAGGGACTCAGCTCATCTTTGAACTCCATAGACTCATGGAACTGTGGAGTGGTTTGGCTTGGAAGGGACTTTCAGAGTGATCTTGTTTCTGTCCCTGCTGTGGGGCTCCCCCTGGAAGGGCACCTCACCATTCTGGTGTCATGATCAATATGTGAGACACCCTCACAAGCAGTGCTGGATAATGTTAAAGCACAGCCATACTCACCTTTCAGGAGCAGGAGGGTGAGGTGGGAGCTGCTGGTGGTGGCTTTGTTCAGCCTGTCACCTCTGGTGTCCCTGCTCCAAACCCCTGGGCTCCTAACCCAGCCAAGTGAGGAGCTGAAGGCTCCTGGGTAGTGGAAGCAATATCAGTGTTGTAGGGCAGAACAGTTTAATAAAACGAAATAGAGCTCCTTTAAGTCCTCTCCATATGTAGGACAGGATAAGTTTTTCCAAGGAAATGGAACAGTTCAGTATTATTTGTGACAAATTATCTGTGGGGAAAAAATATAATTTCCCAGTCAGCTTTCTTGCTGAATGACTCTGCCTGGTAGCCAGCTGTCTGCCAGCTTTTGCTAACATCACCAGATCTAAAATTATAGTTGTAGGATAGTTTTTCTGCCTGCCTGCAGTTCTTAGGACTTGTCCAACTAGATTTGTACAGTGGCTTATCCTGTCTAATGTCCTGTCTCAATGGTCACCAAAGCAAAGTGCTTTGGAGGGTTGGCTCTGGCCTCTGTTTCCTTATTTCTTTCTACCCAGTCCTTCCTCTCTTTTCTCTCCTATGTCTTTCATTTTCTCAAACCTCTCTCATTTGCCATCTTCTTCTTTTTTCCTGTCCCAATCTCCACTGCTAAATAATTCTGTCTCTTCCATCTCGCAGTCCCCCTGCTATCAATAACCACATTAATTTCTGCACTGATATTATGGGGTGATCCATAGGATTCAAATGGGAAGAGAGCCCCTTCTCCAACCTCCTCGTGCAGGATGAGACCCTGGTAACAGAAACAGGCAGGGACTATTTGGAAATGGGGAATTTGCTTTATTTCAGGTCTGCACAAGGACATTTAGAGCCACTGCTGCTTGGCATAATAGTTTGAGGTCCCTGCAGAAAAAGCCCAGGGGCTGAGCAGGCCAGGGAGGTTTTCATGGCACTGTGGCTCATTACAATGATAGATGTCTTGCTTGCCATGTAACAAATGCAATCCTTGAGATATCTTAGCTCTAACTTTCTCCAGGGCAATAATAGACCTGTGGCTGCAAGTGGTTCATTTTGTATATTTTTAAAGAACAGAGACTAAATAGACAGAGAGTCTTTCAATTTGTTGTTTTCCAGATACTACTGAAGCCTAATGAATAAATAAGTACAAAATTAAAGGCTCATTACCCACCCCAAAAAGTCCCTGCCATTTGTTAAACCTTTCAGAGGAAGCCAGGAGTATGGAGAAGTGCCCATTAGGAGGATAAACATATCACAGATCTGAATGTCAAATCAAATTGAGCAAAAATTAATTAACTGGGTGAGCATTAGAAGGGAGAGTCTGGTGTCTGCAGACACTGTTTACCTGTCTGCACTTTGTGAGCGAGCTCAGACAGCACTGGGAGCTGTGCAGGGATCGATGTGTGCCAGCTACAAACCTCACAGCTCACTTCCATGGAAGAAACCTGCTCCTCATTGCAGAAATCACTTTTCTTCCATCTTGGAAGAAATTGTCTGTAAATGGGCTTCTCCCTGGTGCCAGATGCTCTGAGATCTGAGACTCCTCTCAAGATGGGGACTTATTAACCCAAAGGTGGCCCTGAAATTGCTGTCCAAATCATTTGAGGGAGTTTTGGACCAGGCCCCCAGTGCCAGCTGGTGTGTGGCTACAGCTCAGCTTAGAAATGATGCCCTGAAACTGAACTATCTGTAGCTGAGAGTTAATCCCCTCAAAATCAATAATTCCTGCTCCCTGGAGCTGTTGTTTTGGTGATGGATGGCTGGCAAACAAGACCCAACTTTCTGAAATCATTCCTTTTTCTCCCCTCTCTGAAACAAGATTTTCTATTATTATACCAGCTGATAAAACAACTGTAATCAACTCTTTTCTGCTCCATAAAATAGTTACTGCTAATTGCTAATTATTGGGAATCAGCTTCCTAGCATATCTGGAAGCATTATAGTGCTAACAATAATCACTGCTTTCACAAGAGCCACCATTCACTTGCAGGGGTTACATGTGGCCCAGCCAAGAGTTTTTCACTGACACAAGCCAAAAAGACTGTTGAAGAGGGAGTTTGGTGATTGGTCAGATATTAATGCACAAACACATTTTTATTTGTGTTTGCATATGTGACTCTTCACTGCAAATTAAAATTCAAGCCGCTGCAGCCAGCCCCTGCTCGCTGGCCATTTGCATACAAACCCACTTGATTTGGGCAGACAATCACAGTAATTGCATGGGCAAAGAGTGCCTGCCTTGTGCTTGCCTCATGCAAAAGTTGTTTCTGGGCATCAGTAAGTGCCAGCAAGCAGAATAAATACAAACTCCCTGGAAAGTAAAGTCTGTGAGAGGTGCTTCCAAGCTTTCTTTGATAGGATGTCACTGCTTCTGGGGAGAGGAATTAATAAGGATCAAACAAAAGTGACCCAACTACAGAACAATAGAATTTGTCTTGCTAGGAAAACTCACTTTATAATCTTTGTATAAAAACAACTGTAAGTGCAGAGGGGAAAACCAGCCAGATGGACAATGACATATCAGAACTGGTAAAGCAGAGGAGTGTGTGTTCCACAGAATAACAGAATAATTCGGGTCAGAAGGCACCTCTAGAGGCCATCTGTCCCTGCAGCGAGCAGGGACATCCTCAGCTGTCCCAGGTTGCTCAGAGCACCAGTCCCATGGCAGAAGGCAGCACAAGCTGGTGTCACCTGGGCATCCAGGGGTGACACAGCAGCTGTGTAGGACCCCAAGCACACAGATGCCACCCTTTCTATCCCAGGCTGTCATCAGGAATAGTGAGAAATGGAAAAGATTGGGCAAGAACTGACCAGAATATTGACCCAAAATTAATTGGGCTGAGAGCAAACTTCACTGGAAGCTCAAACAAGGACTTTTTTTTTTTCTGTGCTTCTTCACCTCCCTTTCATTGGTATTTCCTAAGATAACCAAACATCTGGAAGTCTTAGAACTCACTTGTAATATCAAGCCTACTTCTGCAGTCTCCAGAATGATTGGAATTAGCAGACTCAGCTGGAATTATCAGTGCTTACCCAGACCAAGAGAAAGTCACATGTGAAGATTTGTTTCTAGGAGCAGGAGAGCAGTCAGTGAGCCTGCTTTACCCATTCTGGGTCAGGACTGGTTTATGGGGTGTTAGAGTGGCTGCATGCTTTTCCAAACATACTTCAGAGGTGATAATCTTTGTTTCTTACTGAGATCAGACTGTTGCCCCTGATTCACTTCTATAAATAATGCTTAGGTGGCTTTTCAGTTCATTTCCTTCTTAGCTGCTCCTATCTCCACACTCAGCTGTTCAACTTCCTTTTTCTGGCCAAACTTTCCCTCCACTCTTTCTCCAGATATAAACCTCATTTAAAAAAAAAGCCCTTTCCATTTCATGCCTGTACTATGTAGTATATAATGCTGTTTCTTTTTATTTTTCATTATTTTGCAAATATCTTCAGTAAAACAGCACCTTAAACAAGTCTCAACAGTAGCCTGAAGGTTCTCTGAGCATTGGCTTGGAGTTTTTTCTCCCTTTATTACACCTATAAAATAATATGTGGCACTAACCAAGGTGCAAGTAACCCACTTCCAAAATGTACTCTGCTTTATGGCCTAAAAGCCCCATTAATTCAGCTCCATAATTCCCCCAAAGGAGAAACAGAAAATGTTCATTACAGGCAGAACAAAGGACAATCCATTCCTTTTCATTTGAAGGAATTAATACAAACTATAACTAAGTCTTAACTCTTGGAAGTGAGAGGTGGAAGATCTCTTAATCGGGGGGGAAGGAGATTTACTCCCACTCTGTCATGACTTACATGGGAAAATAAACTTGTAACTCTTCTGTTGTGATCTGTCACGGAAAGCAATGGGTGAAAAGAAGCAACAAAGTTGGACTGAATCTCCATTATATGCAAAGGCTTTTTGCAGCAATTGGGTTAATTTATCAAAGTAGAAATTGTAGAAAAATAGAGCTCCAGGAGGAAGGTATTAATGTGATGCTTTTTTGTTTCTTCTAGTTTGGCAAACATTTTTGATGTAGAAATAGAAATATATTTTAAAAATTGTTTCTTTCAAAATGCCTGTTTTTCTCTTGGACTCCTAAAAATAAATCTGGAACAGATATTTTCAAAGTTTAAAAAAGGCTTCAATAATGGAGAAAAGTAAAACATACCACAATTTTTAACTTGAAGGGCTCTCAGCTGATCCAAATCCTTTGCAATTCAGGGTTTATTTTCTGGTTTTTCACAAAAAAAAAAAAAAAAAAAAAAAAAAAAAAAAAAAAAATATTTCATTAAATTTTTTC
>VZTT01007938.1:0-25766 GCA_013400855.1 Buphagus erythrorhynchus | reverse complement strand
TTTTTTTTTCCTTTAAACAGCCTGCATGTCACAAGGGCTACTCTATGAGTTTCTTGCTCTGAGCAGGATTTGTGTCGCACTACAGAAGAGCTGTAGGAAGCAGATGGAGGTATCTCCAGCTGAGCTACTCAATCTAGTTAGTGGGGAAAAAAGGTACTTTTACATGCTAAATGCCTATGCTAGGATGAGTTCAATTTCACCCTGAAAGTACCTTTTTCCATTGACCATAAAAGAATCCTTGAGGAGACTTGCTGAGATGAAGATATTGGATCATATGAGTCCCCACTTTCTGCACCTGAGATTGCAGGGCAATATTTTCAGAGACTGTCCATGAAAACTCAGACCACTTCTCCTATAGAATCAGAGGAAACAAGAGTTCTCTTTCTATGAAATAAAAATAGTTCTCTATATTTTTTTCACAAGCATCAGCACTATGAGAATAAATCTGTTCTTAACTGTGCTTTTTCTTTAGTGTTGGAAAGGAAGATTTCGACAAGACAAAGCAGAGAGGAGCTGATAAGAAGAGGAGTGCTGAAGGAAATGCCTGAGCAAGGTGATAATGCACTAACTAGAATTTAGCTACTGAGAACTAAACATTTATGATAAAGCCAGTGTTGCATCGTTTCCATGTAGTAAAATAGGTATGAGGAGACAAACTGAGAAGTGTGAGAGGTAATTTGGGCCAGCTGACAACTGAAGTTAAGGGATTTGTGCTCTGTAACTGCTTCTGCCATAGGTGCCCCAGCTGACTTCTGGTCATATCCTGAAGTATTTTAATGCTCCCTGTAAATAGTGTGACTTTTGTGGCTCCTGCTTACTGTTTGCCAGAATTTTTTCTAATTACTGATAAAACTATTTTTGAGTCAAGGTCTGCTGTCTAAAGCCACTAGAGTATAAAATGAGAAATTTTGGCTGAAAAATTAGGAACCCAGAAAAATCAATATAATGCATTTCAGGTATCAAAAAGTACCAGTGCTGGGATCATATGGATCCCACTGCTATCACAGAGGCCACAATCACAAGTGGTACCAGCATAAAACTGTGGGCAAGAAATCACTTGTTTCAAAATGCTCTAAGGTTTAGTAACTGGCATTAGCCAGAATTTGCATTTTGAAAAACATGAGTAAGCCAAGGTAGATACCTCTATGCTACATCCAATTATGTTTCTAGTGGCATTCTCTCTGATATTTTTAATCTTTTATAAATATAGATCAAATAAAAGTCAAGTGAGTAAAATAATTTTCTGTAGTTTAAAATTAAACCGTTTATCATTTTATCAAGGAGTCTTAGAACTCCATGTTTAGCAAAAATAATTTTCCCCTAGAAATTGCATTTTTCTGTGTGATCAGAAGAATCAGTAAAGTATCAGTGTGTATGGGTTGTGTCATACACATAGATATTTAGAAGTTAAGGGCTTGTTTGTTGATGTGTGGCATCCCTTGTCTGTACAGAGTTTGGCTAATTATCAGACTATGACATTCAGCATAGCTGGCTTCTGCACTTGTCTCTGCCACTGTCATTGTCTTAAAAAAAGACTTGTAAACTCTCCATACCTCAGTTTGTCCATCTGTGAATTTGCTGTGGGTTTTGCCATGTGCTTTACCAGGGACCTGCGTGACCTTGTCCTTTGACAGTTGTAAATTTTATTTACAGTTGGGACAGTTAATGAAATGTGGTAACTTCTCAGGTTGGTTACAGTCTGAACATAAATACTATCATTTGTGATAACAGCATGAATACTTTGGTCATCAGCGTCCTTGACTGTCTTCCATCCTTAAAAGGGAGTAGGACTTTGGATTCCCTACAGGGATTGAGCAAAGTTAGAGAAGGATATAAATATGAACAATTTTCTCTTCTTCATCCCATATCAATCTGGTCTGTGTTATCTTCATCACACTGTGCTTCATGTTTGATGAAAATCATAATTTTTAAGGACATTTTGAAAGAATGTGGGGCTGGTTTGAAGGTGCTAAAAATGGAGAGGTAGGAAAGACAGTTGAGGAGCGTGAAGGTAGTTAGAAGGAATAACTATGGGGATGAAAGCTAAAAGAGGAAATTATGCAGAGACTTGAAATGTGAGAGGTAAGAAATGTGAAGAAGTGACAGCGTTTCACATGGAGTGAGGAAGAATGAAGAGGAAAGTGGCAAGTGCCACTTGGAGGCAGGAGGTGTTTGCAGAAGCAAGATATGAATAAGAGGTGGCAGTGTCACTTGTGGAGGCAGAGAGGAGAGAGTGGATTTAAGAAGCCCTGGAAGAGAGAAGCTGAAGAAACTGAATGTTGCAGTTAAGGTAAGCGCAAGTGTCAGCTGTAGTAAATTAGACAAAGTTAGGAAGGCAGAATTAATTTTTTACAAATCAAGTTGCTTTTAGTATGTGGAAGATAATGAAACAATCACCTTAGTGGGAGCACCCAAGGTGGTAGGACAGAGGCTGCATAATTGTGTTGAAACCAGGGAAGTGCCAAACATCCAGGTCTGGTAACACACAGCAAGGAGGAGGAGTGGAATTGCCAGAGTTAGTGAAGAATCAGTGAGAGAAATCAGAAGAGATGCCATGTAGATTTGCTTGTTTTTTGGGTTGACAGCAAGAGAATCCTGCAGAAAGAAATTACCAGAGAAGAAAATCAGCATCAACTTTAAAGTGCATGGAGCAGAGAAGGCTGTAAGCCAGCAAGAGTAGCACTTTTCAGCAATATAGAGACAAATAGGGAAATAAGTTTTCTTTCAGGATCAAAAAAACTCTCAGGCTGAGCTAATCTGGTTAAGTGAGTAAAGTATCATCAGAGCTGAGAAAGAATTTGACTTGCAGAATTTAATTATGATATGATGTGATACAGGAAGACTTCACCTTGGTTCTTAAGACTGGATGATGTCTTTGTGACATATTTTTATTAGGTAAATGGGCACATACATTCTGAGAACTTTTGTCAGAATTCCTGGCTTATTTTTAAGCTGGGAGTGCACCACAGTAGTTCTGCAACTCTGCCCACCCGTTGTCCATTTTTGGAACATGCTGGAACATGTTATAGCTTTGTTGTGGTCCATGCACACATTTCTTTGCTGTGTAAACCAAGATGTAGGGATGAGAAAATAGGATGCTCGTGAACAGACGTGAAGAAGGAAACCGGCATGGAATTCCAAACCTACTACTGCAGAGGTGTCCACCCAAAGAACATTAAAGCCTAAAGAGTTTCTTTACAGAGTTACTTTCCAGAGCAGATCTACAGCCTAATGTTTCACGTTTCAGTAAGTCTTTCTGCCTTTCTTCCACACAAGCTTGAAAGCAGAGGGATGCTCTGTGTTGTAAGTAGGTGCTAAGTAAGTAGTTAAACTAGGCAATAACTTTTTAATTTTCATTTCAGATGGTGATGTAACAGTAAATTTTGAAACTTCAAATGGACACACCGTAGCCATTGGTGAAGAAACCATACAGGAAGAAAGTATAATAAAAGCCAGTGGGAATAATGGCACTTTACCAGAGAAAGCATCAGAAGGAAAAAATGAAGATCAGAAAGGTAAACTAGCGTATTTTTCACAGATTGTTTTTTGCCTACTTTAGATATTAACGTGTTCTTCCACTAGCACCTATACATGCTGTGAGTTCTGTTCTGCCACGAGGATGCCAACAGAACCTGCTGAGAAGATAAGACTTGTGAAACACCAGTATTCTGTCACTGGTAGGCATGCATTTTCCTGTGCATTATGGTAAGGCCATAAAGAGAAGCATGATCTGAACACAACAATGCATGCAGGGGGGCTCAATTTCTAAATTCACTGCGAGCCTTTCCTTGTAGCCATGGCCAAGCTTTGGTGTCGGGTTTTCCTCTTATGAAAGATCACACTGAGTACATATGCATCACCTTGCAGTATCGTTGTGGAAGTGTCTCCTGGGTTGAATGTTCAAAAGTGTTTAAGTCACTTGAAAACCATCTATCATTTTGAAAGTAACTTCAGCAACTCATTCCAGTTGGTTTTCATGGAATCTTAAACGCTTGCAGTCCAGCTTTTCACAAACATTCAAGAGGCTTTGTCACTACTGCAAGCAGAAACTAGGCCATTTATAGAAAATGCACTTTATAACTAGAGAGTTTTCTATAGATGAATTGGTAAATACTGGTAAATATTTAGCAGTCCCAGGGTCCATCTTAATTTTGCTACCTTTACTCAGATCTACCTGAGTTCCTCATAAAGGAAATGTAAAGATTAGTGTGGAATCACAGGATTTGAACCAATTTTATTTTCTTTCTCTACCCTCTTGAATAATGCACCACTTCTTTTCCCTGTCTAAAAATGTTCTTAAATACTATTTCATTTATTGGATTTTCCTAGCAGAAAGAGCAAAGATACAAAAGATCAAGCCCTTCATGGCTGGCTGAAGCCATGGAGGCAGGACAGAACAGCCTTTCCAGTGTCTTCTATTAAACTCTACTTAGTGATTAATGAGCCTCTGGAGGTTGAGAGCGTCAGTTCAGCTAACACAAAAATTTGAATTCTTCTCAGAGCTACGTAAATCACTTGACTATGCAAAAACTGGATAGATGTCCAAAGAGAATCTTACAAGATTTCTAGTACTTCCTGTCTCCCAACAAGGCAGAAATACAAGATTAGCCTTTGTCATGACATTTAAATACGTCTATCTTGTGGTGCCAACTAGAACCAGATGTGTATTGGGTCAGGGGAAAAGAGTTATAAAAGCCATGGAAAACTCCTTTAAAATGGTTCAGTTTAACTTTGGGGTTAGATCAGGCCATTTATTACTTTGTGCATCACTAAAGACAGCGTTTTGGAACTGTCAGGACTTGGAAGTTTTCCTAAGGTACAGTTTATTATTTTAGAAATACACATTTCTAACCATGTTGAAATCCCCTTGAGCTGACTTTGCAGAATGTAGAACTCCAGTGAAGCGTAGGTTCAATATCTATTTCAAACATCTTATTAGACTCTGCACTCCCTGTATATTGTTTTGACCTTATAGGGAGCAATTAAAAATGATTGCTGTACAGGAGTAGACTCAGTACAAAAGAAAGTATAGCTATCACTTCAGTCCGTCCCAGAAAATTAAGAATATATGGAGGAAGGAGTAGGAAAACAAAAAATGAGCAAAACTGGTATTCTAGGCTTCACTGAATCTCAATATGAGCATCCAGAAGATGCAAACCCCTTAAAGTGTACTCTCCTCTTGCACCTAAACATGAGGTTCTCCTATGAGTTAACATCTTGAGTCCCCTGAAACAAAAGGAGATAGATTTATTTCAGAGAATATTCTCCCCACAAAAGGTGTTAAGGATCAATTCCATGCATCAGAAACAGTGTTACATTGTGTAAACCCAGTACAAGCCACTCCACAGTCATTGTGAATACACTTCAGTTATTCTTTATTTATAGCACACTAAGCAAGAAGGTGAGCCAGCCTGCTGAACTCAGTGGAAGAGTAAGGCTCGCAGCATCTCACCTGACATATTAATCCTGGGTGATTTTTTTTTGGCAGATGCAGTAGGTTTGCATTACACCTACACCCACTGGCAGAGCGAGGAATCAACAGTGAACATCAAAATCAGAGCTGAAGCAGGAACACTTAGCTCACTGTCTTCTGCTAAGACCATAAAATGTGCTGGTGCTTCAGATCACAACCCTCCATCATGAGAACTGAGATAGGTGGATTGAATACTAGCTGACAGTCAGGAGTAATGACTGCAAGAAGTTCGTCTGTGGTGAGGCGGATGTGAGGCTTCTAAAGTCAAGAACTCCTAGGTGTAAATCTTGAAGGAAGATGTATACACCTTCCATGTTTTTAAGACCCAAAAACAGGATTAATTCCTGCTGCTTAGTGGCATGGTGTGCTGCATTTCCAACTCCCACTAAATCAAAGTTTGCAAAAAAATACATCTCAGCCTGGTGAAGTTATAAGGTTATTTTAAAATGCTCTTATGAAATTACAGTGGTCTTTATTTGCCCTCTTGTTTAACTGAAAATGTCTTGAAAATGGCCTTCTCATATAAAGGTGATGACTGCAGGAGCCAGAAGCTTAAAAAGAGCACGATACAGGGACATTGTGATAGTATGGTGAGAGCTGGCAGCAACAGGTTGTAGAAAGTGGAATATATTAGGAATTAAAACAAGTTAAAAGAAAAACGTTTTTCAGCATGAGCTATGGAAATTCAGTATTCATAGGGCAAACAATAGACTCAGCCATGCATATAAAAATGAGTAAAGCAGAAGCAAGTGAAGAAGACAATCCCTGAAAGCTGTTCCCCTTGCTGCCAGGCAGTTCCATAAGCTGTGTACTCATCTGCTGCCTATCAGCTCAAAAGTGCCTTTTATATGTGGTGAAAAATTCTCTTGGGCAATTTAATAGTATAACTGTTACTATTTGTAGTAATGATGACAATCATACAAGCAGGGTGTTTAAAAGGAAATTTCTCCTTTATGGCAGGATGATAAGAAACAAGTGACAGTTTAACATAAAGCAGGTAATTGATATATAAAGCCTTGCTGTTGAAAAATCAGACTAATCTTTTTCTGAGATCATTTATTCATGTTGTGTTTGTTCTGAGTTGACTTCTGAATTCTTTTGTTTTGACTAAGGAAAGTCACTAGCATCTTTTGTAGAAAATAAAGAGCTAAACTATAGCTATTTTATCTGTGAGTCTTGCAAGGGATACAGAGCAGCAAGTGGACAGGCAGCAATATCAAAGAACACCCTGGATGTCTGGGCAGCAGACTGACATCTCCTGCTCTGCCTGGGCTCCTGAGTCATGGCACGGGTCTGCAGGATCCCCAGCAGTGCCCAGAGCTCCAGGTTCCAGGTGGGGTGTGAGCATTGCAAAGGGGATCCAAGGAGTCTCTCTGCTTCTGTAGCAAAAGCCACATCAATAGAATAAGTGTCAAAATTGTCACTGTTTGCCTCCCTGGATATCAGGACATAGCATGGTGATGTAGCATGCATGCTGCCAATGGTAAAGCCTCCAGGTACTGTGTCAGAGATGCTTTCCTCCTTTCAATCCTCTCAAGATGTCTCTGGAACACAGAGGCATGAGAGAACCCCTTATTTGTATCTGAGTTCAGTTTGTAAACTTCAGTCCTACTAATTTTTGTCAAAGCAAGCTAAATCTTTTAATAATCTTGCAGATGGTTCCAGATTTTGTAGTTAGCTTGGGCTTGAAGAAGTGAAAGGCTCAGTAACCATCAGCAAGATACTGCCTGGAAAAAAACAGTAAGAAGTTCTGTTTTGCTTACCATCAGTCAGGTGTGTTAGGTGCTGCTTTGATAAATAATTGCATTGCAGAACATCAGAGCTCTGTTACAGATGCTGTAGGTGATATGGGGCACAAGCTTCTGGAACGTTCTGGGCCATTTAGAGGAGCTTCATCTCAGGTTTCCTGATGTCTGAAACAAACATGAGTAAAGGAAACAGTTTTTAGTCCTGTTTCCAAATGAATTGCTGGGCTACATGTGCATATTTTTTCCCCAAGAGGCTAACTCTCATATGAGTGGAAAAGGTTCCAGGCCTTAGTATGTTGGGTTTGCAGGTTCTTTCCTCTATATTTTGTCTGCTTTCCTTAAATCTGCCATTAAATTTAATCTTATTATTTTCATATGGGTAACCAAAGAAAAGAAGGTTGTAGGCACAAACTCTGGTCTTATGACCATGATCATTGCTCTCTAATGGTTTAGTTTGTCTACCAAGGAATGTTCTTCATAGTCTGATTTTCTAGGTTCCTTTTCTCAGAGATCTATTCTTTCTTTCTGGAAAGCAGAACAAAACCGGTTTGAATATAAGGTTAATAACTCTCATCTTCCAGGGTCTCAGGCAAGGGCTTGCTTTATCTCAGAAGGTTAAACCTGCAAACCAGACACTGTGAGAAACTAGGCAGACTTTCATCCCTCTTGTGTGTCTAGCTGACTTCCTACACTCCTGATCTGTACATCATTGATATGAACAGCATACATAAAAGGTTATGGGCTTTTTTGCCTGACTCCCTAAGAATCTCTCACTCCAGCTGAGTTAATTTGTTGACTAAAACCAGTTCTTCTAAGAATAGTATATCTTTGGTTCATCACCTGAACTATGTAAATGAGGCTGAATCCAAGTATTCTTAAAAGGAAAGCTACTCTAGATAAAGCTGTATTTGGCCAGAGCCTGTCCACTAAGTCAGCAGGGCTGGCTCATGCTGGTAGGATGATGTGAGAGGCACAGGCTTTCACCCACAAAAACTGAGTGCCTGAGGAAGGCTCCAGACTTGTAAAACTGGTTTGCTTGTTTTGGTTTTTTCTTTTATAAGAAAGATATCCTAACGTGGCTCCAGAATTAAGATTGTGTACATTATTTTTATGAACTAACTATTCAATTATTTGAGTCTATCTTTTCAGAAAGTATAAGAGAATGTAGAAGCCTACATGCCTTCCAAGATTCTCACAGATCAGCTGACAGTGAATGTCTTAGGCATTCTCTCTTTTTTTCAGCAGCTTACTTCTTACACAAAGATTGAGCAGTTAAAAATGTAAAACGATAGGATTTTAAAATCTCTTTTTATCTTGAAACTAATGCAAAATACCTGAATGTGGTTGCTTTAGGTGCGATGTTACACCTGTCCCTTGCTTCCCTCTCCTGTTTTCTACACTGTCTCTGTTATAAGGCCTCTTGCACTTGACAGTGTTGAAATTACAGTCAGTAAGATCTAGAAGTCTGCAGACATGCAGATCTGCTTTATCCATCTCCAAGAAAGATGAATTCAAAACTGCAGAGAGAGCTGCAAACAGCATTGTGAGACAGCTGTCCTGGTTCAGTGTAGCAAAGCAGAGCCCAAGCAAATCTGAGTGCATTTGATGAATGTTGCAAGTTGGTAAACAGCCAGAAGAGAACATGGCTAAAGGACAATGCCTGGCACAAGTAGAAAGGAATAAACAGTGGTTTGAGATACAGTTAGAGTGGAAATTAAAGGAAGATTTCTAAAAATTAGAATGGATCTTTTCTTGAACAGAATTTTATTAGCAATAGCAGGAACAAAAAATGGAGCTGGTTAAATCTGAAGTTTATGGAAGGATTTGTCTGAGTTGACCACCTGCATCAGCACAGTCAATGAGTCCAAAAAAGTGACAAAAGACACCTTGTCTTGTCCTGTGTCCTATGTTCCTGACTGACAGCTTCCTGGATTTTGTTTAATCAAGACACAGCTCTCTGCATAGTCTGCAAAGGAAGCTCACAATCTGCAAAACTCTTACAGAGTTTCATTGTGCAGGGAGTCATCCTGTTGAAGACAACAAACATAAACTATTTCCAACTTCCATTTTACAAAGTGTTTCTCCAGTATGTTGTGTTCATCCTCTGGGAGGAGGGTTCTTTGCAGTTGATTGAGATCATAGACTTGTGTTGCAGCACTGCTGGTTTTCTGTGATGTAGCTCCATGACACTGCTCAAGGTGTACAAACAAAAATACCAGTGCTGTAGGACAAAATCCTCAGATAGGAAAGCTCTGGCCTTCTGTTCCTTAGAAGTTCACAGAAGTAAAGAAAAAATTATTGTATTTTACAACTCATCTTCTGAAAGTATGCCCAGGATTTTCATAGGTCCATTTGGTCCAGAATTTGCAAAAGGTCCCACTTTTAGTTTGAAAATAAGTAAGCTGATTTTCTAGTGTGTGTGGCACACTGGCATCTCTCTGAAGTCTTTCAGATTTGGTGAATCCCCTCAAGAGCTGTTGTATACTGAGTACTTTGTAAATCAGACCATCACTTAGGTGTTAACATGAGAACAGTTTTGTTAAGAGTCTGGCCACAATCACAATTTCTGGAACCAAGAAAACCTGGTTTGAAAGTGAGATTTCTTGAAAATCTGGCCTTTGGAAAATTTATTCTAAACATAAACATATGATTGATCCAAATGCTTAATGAGATATTAACATTTGCTTTCCTGTTAAGGAAGTAATTTATAGGCAAGTGACTTTTACAGCAGTTGTTTCCATCAAGGCATCAGCAGATAAAAGATATTCCTATCTGGTGTGTTTTAGAGACCTTTTGTTAAAAGGTCAGTTCTTGATGAACAGATGTCTAAATTAAGAAAAACAACAGCAATAAAAGTGTTGCAGCTGGTCCTAAGGTACCTGGGGGATTGGTTTGAACAAATAGATGGGTCTGAACTGATTCAGATGCCTCCTTGTTTTGGCAAAAGGAAGAACAGGCATGAAGACCAAGGGTCCATATTCAAGCAGAATCATGTTAGGGAGGTACAATTACAACATAATTGTATCTGTAGCCATTTACAGACATCAGACCATCTCTGTCACTGTTCAGGATCAAGCCCCTGTTGCAGTTATTAGTTATTTTTATTACTACAGTGTTACTGTATATACCAGACATTTATTATAGCATCTTACGTAGATGCAGAAAACCACAAAAATTTTCCAATGGACTTGCAGTAAAAGAAAGGACGTTATGATTAGGCACTGGAAAACAAGAGGACACCAGACCAGGATAAAAAGCATGATACTGTCTAAAAGCCTAAGTATTGTCAGCTTTGGCATCACAGCAGAGGGGAGTTTGAGGGAAGACAGTCAGTGAATATTTACAAAGCCTGAGGGTCAGCAGAGGAAAAGCAATTAAAAGCATCTGCTTCAAACTTGGCTTGTCTCTGTCAAAAGCTGATATAATGGATTGGTCAGGTAGAAACTTGAAATCTCTGTCTCAAGTAAATGAGAAACCATACTAGGGGCAAAATCAGACTGACAGTGAAATAAAAAAAAAATGAAGCTAACAAAGGCAAAAGCAACAAAGCTAGTAAGATGCCAGGAGGAACAATATGGTCACAGACAATAATCTTCACCACAGATTTCCTCCTGGCTGTGAGTAAAGAGAAGGTTCACTGGTAATCAAGGGGCAGTCAAGACTGGATGAGAGGTGTAACTATCTGAGCAGTAGGATGCAGCTCCTGAGTTCTCTGCCAGTCTTTGCCAGTCTTTGGAATGAGGTACATAACAGTATGAAAAGAACTGTCTTAGACAAAGATAGTATTCCAGTTATGGCAAGGCATTTCTGTTAAAATAAATGCTACATAAATTGCCAGTTTTAATCACAGGTGAAGTGTGCTAGCGAGAACTTTGATGTAAACTAACTGCTCCAGCTTTGGTTTTCATTTATAGTTTTTAGTTACTTGTCTAAAGAAAAATAGAAAATTATCAGTTGTCACTAGGATGTGTTCCTTTGCAACTAAATAAAGCTTTAGCCTTGTATTTTGTACCTTTTTTCCTGATTCAGAAGGTAAATTCTGATATACATTATTTAATCAGTTATATAGTTTAGTGTAGATTGACTGTATTACTTTAGATTATGGTGAATGGTGTATTGCTCTTTCTAGGCTATCATTCTGTTTTTAACATTTTCTCCACTTATGACCTGAAACAAAACACAATGGTATATAAGTAAGCAAATTTTAAATTCTTTCTTACTAGTAAATAAAATTTTATCACTGTGGATCTCTAGTTAATACATATAGCAAAGAATTGTTTACACTTATAATTATTTCTGATCATCATGTCCTTCAGGATCTTCAAAATACCAAATCATGTCTTCTCTTGCCGTGTTTGTTATTAATGGACTTCAAATTTTGAAATGTCCTGCTTTTTCAGAATTATATCAGCATTTCAACTTTGAGTGAAGGTAGGAAGAACTTCACAAGGAGACCCTTTTGCTGTAAAAGAGGAGGTCAAAATGTAACATATAAGCATGTTGTTTTCTCCATCTAAAGTCTTTCTATGAGAAACAAAGAGATGGTACAAGAATCTGTGCTCAAAACAATGGGTTTGAAAGTTGTAAAGGGTTTCTATGAGATGGTTCTTTCAAAGCTTTAGCAAAAGCATATTAGTCTGTAATAGTCTGGAAATAAAGGAGGAAGACACTGGACTGTTAATTCCTTCAGTTCATGAAGACACATGTGTGCATGTTGCTTTTAATAGCTGCAGGTGATGCATTAGGTTTGTGTTAACAAGCCTGAAGCTCAAAGTTGGAAAGGCTTTGTTTCTGAGAGGAAGAATGTCTTTGTTGTCTAGCACATCATTTGTTTTTCATCTGCTAATCTTAAAATTAAAATGTGTTGCTTATCTCTTGGGAATCTTTAACATGGGAAAGAAGAGAGATGAGAATTTCCATTTAATATGTGTTAAGAGTGAGGCTCTAATAGGAGCATAATGCAAGAAATTAAATGGTTTTCTCTTGAGTGATAGAAGAGACTCTTAGAAGTCTTTGCAATATTTGCTTGTCTTCTTTCTTCCCCAGTCACAGTTTTCAGTAACATGCAAACAAAGCCTATGTGATTCTGATGGAATGCTCTTGCTTCTACAATATCCTTTTTCAGGAAGGTTTGGGAAGGCTATCTTGAGACAAAATGGGCATAGAATTGGTTTAGTTGAATAGGTAAAGATTCCCATCTGGGAACTTTAGCTCTTCCCACCAGGGAACACCAAGTTTTACAGCTGTAGTGATTATATTGCAAAACTGTGTGTTGACTGTAAATGGCTCACCTACATTAACATTACAGCTGGCATTAGGCATGCACTTTTGAAATTAATATCCTGGTCATCTCCACTTACCCTTTTCTGGTTTGCAGGCTACAAACAAACTAGGGTTTTTTGGATCAAACTAAGCCAAAAGATGCAGTCAGGAACTTGTATTTCCTCTACCATGAATCATGCAATCTGCAGAACTAGCCTAAAGAAAGTCCAATCTCCTGAAATGCACGCTGTGGATATTGGGTCCTCAGTGTGGATATTGAGTCCTCTTTCACTCTGCAGAGCCATTCCTATTGCACAGCACAGTGTAGATAAAGACCAAATTCCTGCTGACTAATGAACTCTACACTCTTGAAAGTGCAGTTGTGTAACAGTACCCAAAGAACCTGCAGGAGAGGAGAGCATTTCCATGCCAAATGATAACTTATCTTATTTAGCTTCATTTGTTTCTGAAGAATAAAAATACTTTGAGGAAGTTACCCGAAATAAAGCTGCTAAGAGCAAACAATGTGCAGCTCAGGAGAATGGATTGCTTCAGGGGAAGATTGGGAAAATTTGCACTGTGTAGCCATGTTCAAGCCTGTGGCTGGGAGAACGGCCCTGTTCACATTCAGGTTCACATGAATCTGAGTTTTACAGACTGTTAATCTTAGGGTGGGTAGGGTTGAAAAGAAGCTGAGGAGATTTGTTAGAGAAGTAAATAGCATTCCCTTGTTTAGTTTGAAGCCAGCGCTCTAGTTTGGGATACTGAATGTAAAGGCTGATCTTTGGAGATGTAGAATAGATGTGTCTGAGAGAAGTTCCAGGTAAATATTTTCCATGAGAAGATCCTGAGTTGAGGTGAACAGTGATTTTCTTCTGAGGTAATACTTCATTAAGAGGCAGAAGATGGAAGTCTCTCCTGATTCCCAAGAGCTCAAGCAGCATAAGTAGTCACTGTTGTGAGGCTTGCTGTTGAATTTACGTGGTGTATGTCTGTGTCAGTTGGCTTCTGTTCACTTTCTTATCCATAGAGAGCACTGGTCACTGCCCAGAAATACCGACACCCCATGCTCCACCACTACCTAAGCCTAAGCCTAAACCTAAAAAAGCTCCGCTACCACCAAAAAATGCCATTGCTGCTTCCACCACCAGCCATAAGGGTAACGAAGCACCTCATGCTAAAAAAAAGGGGAAGGCTCCTGCTAAGCAGCCTCCTGTCCCGCCGCCCAAGCCAGCAGGTGCCAGTGCAAATCGAGAAGCTGGTGAGTACTGCCCATGCAGTGCAGTTATGGTGGGTGCATGTGCATGGGGCTGCTTGGCTTGGTCTTACTGTGACTTGTGCCTTCGTACATAGCAGCGTCACTGAGGAGCATGCCGTGGGTGTTTGGGGAGAGCTGCCTGCTGGGCTCTGGTTCTGCTGGCCACAAACACCCCAGACAGCACACAGACCCCCTCGCTGTTTAACAAACCTGTGTACGACACCGAGCACATCAGAGACAACACTGAATTCCCAGTTCAAGTGTGAAAGCTGGCAAAAAAATGACCTAGAGAATCAGCTCAAGAATCAGCTCAAGAATCAGCAGGGAAGAAGGAGACTTCTGAAACCAAGCATGAATTACTACTAAGTAAAACTAATTTTGGTATTGCTGTAACTTTCTACTGGAAGTATCAACTATTCCAATTAATTTGACAATATTGCAGGATCACAAAGAAGTTAAGAATAAAACCATGAAGACATCTTAAAAGACTGTTGAATAGCAGTTGGTTTAGCTGACCCAGAAAAAAAAATACAACCATTAGAAATGGCCAGGCTTCCCTCAGGCCCTGTGATTCTAAATCCATATTGGAAATGGAAAATATCAATCATCAGGCACATAGCACATGCGTTTATCACCACACTTTTACATCAAAATTTAGCAGTGATGCAAGATTGAAGATTGTAGGTGGATGCTCTGAAGATACTGATTGAGAGTTTGAACGATTGCAGTGTAGACAATGACCAGAATTAAAACATCACACATAAATTGAACACAAGCAGTGTTGTGATGAAGGGGCTCCATATATGTATTGGCAAACTTACAGAAGCCTAGTGTTTTCAATCTCTGTCTGTCTTTCAAAGCCCTTCAGACCCTCCAGTTTTCTCTGTAAGTATTTCTCTCCACAGCTTGTACGTTTTGGCACATTTTGTATTTGCAGCATACAGAAAAGGACTGAAAACATTGCAAGACTTCTAGAATTACAATAATAACTTTGCCATAAAATATCCATTAACTTGCTATTAACTGTCTCTACTACATCAGATGACTGCAAGAATAAACATTTTGAAAATCCAGAATTTTCTGCCTGTGTTTCACATGCAGCCGGAAAACTCAGCACTTACTAGGTGAAGCAGCCTTGTATCAGCAGACCTTTCAGAAATTAAACAATCCATCACATAAAGAAATGTTTATACCAGTGGTTGGTAACAAGCTGTCAGATATCTGACTTTTTAGATTAAAATACATTCAGGTTCCAGATTTGTCTTCTATTAGCCTTGCTGAAATGTCAGCCAATGCTTGGAGATCATACAGATGTCAAATATATCCACATATATCCCTTATTCTACTGGTAATTTCTTCCAACATTAAAAATACATTGTGTTCATACAAAGTGAAGCAGTACTTAACTAGAGGTGGTTTGGAACAGTGTTAGTACAAGAGGTTTGTCAGATCTCCATGAAAGTGAACACATGAGGCAGGCAGTAATCAAGTCCCATAAAGGAGGAGAGGAGTATGAATAACAGCTGAGCCATGGCTCTCCTGAGAACAACACAGCAGGTTTCCATACTGAAATAGTGGAACTGGGGGAATGGGACTTAAATGTAGGCATGGATGTATGCCAAAACGCAAACAACAGCCATTAAAGTTTTCATTTAATCAGAATTCAAATCTTCTACTGAAAAAGAGGCATGACAGAAAATTGTTAGCCAGCCCAGGCAAAAACAACAGCAGTAGCACTTTTGACCCATGTGGACACATAGAGGGGTTTTCTATGGGAGAAATCTTTTAAATTTCTGTATCTAATTGCAGGTGCTGAGAATAATGTAAGGATTTTTACAATGGAAACACATTTTGACATTTTCCCAGCCACAGCTGTGTGGCCATATATTTGTATTATGCTGCAGTTCTGAACTGTAAGCATGTAAATGGTTCTGTTGATCTCCAGCCTGCACTGAAGTGGATCAGAACCAGAGCCTTTTCTTTCTACCATCCAGCTACTCAGTAACAGTTCTGTTGAATTATATGCAGGTTGGAACCACCAGCTATTTCTACTGTAATTATGAACTTCTGCCTATGCCATTTTTCTGCTTCATTTTGTTTTGCATGTAAATTGAGTGATTTGTACCTGATGTGGGAAGATGAGTGCAATATCAGTAGATTCAGGACAGTGCCCTTTACAGTCATCTGGGAGCACAAAGAGGAACAGAGATTTGTCTGAAGTTTCTATGAATTTTTTCAGATGTACTGAAAGCTTTTCACAGCACTCTAAATGTTTATAAACCATAACAACTACAGAAGAGGACAGTAAAATGTGTCTTTTGAATTAGTTTCTATCTCCTTTGAGAACAGTCTCACTGTGAAAATTGTTTTTATATGGTGAACTTATTATGGCCAGTATTTGCACTTTGATTCTCTCCCAGTCTGCTGGGGGTTATTTTTATTTAAATGCTTATAAGTAAAGTAGGCCTTTCAGCAGATTTCTATTACAGCTTTCTGTTTTACTCAGTAAGCTTAGCCAGAAAGCTGCTATGTAACTTTATATTGCTTTCATTTTTCTCTGGAAGTTAATGAATTTTTACTCCATCAGAAGTATTTGAGTCAGATGCATTTTGATGAAAAGGACCATTAGATGGTTGTCATTTTTATTGCTTTTTAAATGAAAGTCAGAAGTTTGAAGCTCTCATCTCAGGTGATGGGTGCATTAACACAGCAATCAGAAATGTGGCTGGAATGCACATGGAAATGCTGGCTAGCTAAAATCTCTAGTGAGATTCATTATACATATATGCTTCAGTATAGTGAGTATCACAAGATTAAACAGCCAGCTTGTACAGGTACTGTCAAAACCTTGTTTCACTACATTATCAAGACTGCCTGAGTTGGTCACTGGTAAGATGAAGGCTTCCAGTACATACAGGAGGCCTTCAGTGCCTCCTCCCTTCTGAAGGTCATTTGTGCAGAGTGACAGCAGTGGCTCCTGTTCTGCCTCTTTTATGGACAGACCCAGCTGGACTTGAAAGTACACCTTGTTTTGCTGCCTCTCTGCTGTTTGTCATTAAGTAGGAGGACACCAGTTGCAGTAACACTGTGAAAGGCAATTGACTGATACTCAGTAACAGTCCT
Organism: Buphagus erythrorhynchus; assembly: GCA_013400855.1. Taxonomy (NCBI): domain Eukaryota; kingdom Metazoa; phylum Chordata; class Aves; order Passeriformes; family Sturnidae; genus Buphagus; species Buphagus erythrorhynchus. The sequence goes on along the minus strand of VZTT01007938.1, from coordinate 8,902 downwards.
CAGATGTTCATTGAAAAGTATAAGGAAAATCACAGGGTTTTCACAGTAATCAGACCAAAAATTCATGTAGTAGGAAAGGTCAGGCAGTTTTCTTTGCCAGGGAGCTTTTTTTTTAGAATAAGTAGTGGACTTCTTAGATGATGTCCAGGCCAGGTGTAATGGGCCAATGCAGAATGCTCAGAACAAACTCTTACCCATTTCTCTTACCTATTTGTAAGGTTGGTCCTCTCTGCTGTTCTTGGGCAAGTATTCATCATTTCAGCGTCTCCCAGACAAAGGGGAAATTGGAACTGCAACATTTAATCGTCTCAAGCATTTACATGAAGTATTGTAGAAGTATCGCATGTATTTTTTTGATTTTTAAAGACCAGCATAAAGTGCAAAAATAATATAATTGCAAGACTGTAAAATGCCTTTTCTTTTCTTGTTTTAGCTGGTTCCTCTCATGCAAAAAAACTACCAGTCTCCAAGTCTTCTTCATCACCATCTCCTTCATCCACATCATCTCATCCCAAAACCTCTAAGGAGACTTCCAGCAAATCTGGCACATCAGGGACTCCCAGGGGCAAGAAAAAGCCTGGGAAACAGTCAGCCCCACGAACAGCACCAGATGGGGCTGCTTCTTCCCCCTCAGGTGTGACAGCTGACAGTTTGGAAGCGAAGGCAGAAAAACCCAAGCCTGAGCAAACTTCCATAGTAATTTTTGAAATGGAGAACGCAGACCAGTCGAGCAAGCTTGTTGTGCCCCCTCCTCCCACCGCTGCCCCTCCTCCACCTCCACTTCCACCTCCTTTTCCTGCTGCAGCTAGTCAGCCTGCTGACTCCTCAGATGCCCAAGGCGTGTCAGACAGCTGTGTGGCAGGGACACGCAGCCCTGGCTCAGACACAAAGCCTCTTCTCCAGCCTGAGCGTGGCACAGACAAGAGTCTGAGCAGTGCAACCCTAGGCAGCGCTCCAGATGCCGGAGGAGAAGACACAGAAAGGTGAGACAGTGTGGCTGTCCTGGGGCAGCAGTGAGACCACAGCCAAGGAAGCCACATTTCTGTGCATTGTAGGCACATGGGGATCTCTTCTGTTTCTTCTGCTGACTGGGAACAGTTTGTGTTGCAGCCCAGCGCAGTTTGTTCCTTCCTAGTGCCTTTGAGCCTTTCACCTGCAGTACCTCATATTTCCCCAGAAGGTTGATGCTCATGACCTGTCTCTTGCTTCATTGTGTGGCACTGGGGTCAGCAGTTCAGCTAAAAGCTGGTGACACTTTTATTTATCTCTCATAAAGGCAAATGAGAAATTATGCCAAATTATAAGGAGGTTCTTTTCTGTAGATGTCTTTTTTTTTCCCTGTAGATGTCATTAAAGTTCTAATGCTAAAGTTCTCAATTCAATAGCTGAATTTACTTGAACACTTGAAAATGAGGGTTTCAGGCTTCAATTAGTAGGTGTTTGGTTTTTCACTGCCTAGTAACTTGTCTACATCTCAGGTACTGTAAAAACTGGTCAAGATAAAAGTCATAATTACATTTTTTAGGTGAAATAGTTGGCAGAAAAAAGAAGCTGGCTTATTAATTTGTCTTTTCCCTGCCACAAAAATGAGCATCTTTTATATTAATCCAAGAGGGTTTAGTCTAGATGCCAGTAGCCTAGAGACATTCCTTGAAATTCTTGCTGGTACATCTGTTGCCAGCTCTATATTCCAGTGCTGCTTCTCCCCCTGCTTTACCCTTCCTTTACATAAAGATTTTCCCAAGGCAAAGGGCAATCTGCTGTTGATCCCCATGTTCATCAGTGATGAGCATGAACATTTTGAACTCAACTGCAGTGAAACTGTATTTACAATAAGTAGGGTTAGGCTTCCAGAACAGGAAACTTTGCACTCCCATCTGCTTTCCAGCTTGCTCTTCTCACTCCCATTTTTATGAACTGTTTTCTCTCTCGGTTCCACCCCACAAGAAAAAAAACCAATTAAGGTTTGTCTTAATGCAGTCTTTACAGCACATCATTCCAGATTGTTTGCATCCTTTTTCCTAATGCACATACATAGATACATATACATATCTGCATATGTTAAAATGTCTTATATATGTATGTTTTTTTAAAAGGAGTTACTTTGATTAGCAGAACTTTTATTTTCATCCTTGCTTATTCAATTGTTTCTCCTTTGTGTTGTGTTCTGCTTGCATTAATGTGTCACCCTGTCTGCTCATGAAGAAACAGCTTGGCTCCCAAAGAAGACCAGGAAGGGGAGGCTCCAGATGAAGCATTCTCTGAACTGGTGGAGGAGGCTTCTGATGCTGCTGCCCCTCCAGAGAGTGAGAGCAGCAGAGAGAGCCATGGCAGTGACTCGGACTCAGACGGGCCAATCCTCTACACAGATGATGACGATGATGATGATGACGAGAATGCAAGTACTGAAAGTAAGCATCCTGCCCAGAAGCTGCAGGCTGCCTTTTGCAGATTGTGTTTTGTGAGCATGCCTGACCCATGCTAGCATGAGGCAGAGAGAGGAATGGCTGCAGGGAATGCTTTTAGGTGATTTAGTATTTTGTCACTCCTGAGAAATGAGTGTCCTGCTTCTGCCAGGCAGTCACAATCAGCAACCTGCTGGGGCCTGTGCATGGGTGAGAGCAGATCAATCATTGCACGGAGAAGAGTGGAGGTGGGAGGAACAGGCTCAGAAGGACATGAGGGTGGAACAAGGCCTCCACCCCAGGGCATCACAAACCATTCATTTGGCTTGCCCACATCATGAGCTCCTTGTGGGAGTTACAGGTGTGGTGGATGGCAGAGGAAGCCCATCAGTCAGTAACTTCACATTGTTCTTCTTTGATCAGGATGTTTTAAGCATTGGCACAACCTTAGCTGACAGAGCAGATCACCTTAGATTACATCTAAGTTTTACAGCTTTGAAATTTCATCTAGGGTCATGACTATCATCACCCTAACTGGGCAGAAGCCCTGCTGTGCTGAAGGGGTTGTCCTGCCCCCATTCTGCCTAATCCCTGCTCCCAGCTGCTCTTTCCTTAGGCTAGAGTTCATGTTTATTTTTGCAGGAGCAGCTGTTGTTGAGCTGAATTTCAATAGAATCGGTGGTTCCCTGATCCAGCTCACCCAAAGGCTTCTCCTTTGCTTGGGCAAAGAAGGTGGCAGCAGCAGGCTGTCAGGGGCAGGAGGGAGGGCAGCTCTCCCCCTACCTCCTCCAGGGTGGCCTTATGTCAGTATGAAATCACCATCAAACCATGGTTTTAGAGCCTTGCTCACAGAATTTTTGGAGGAATTTTTGGAGAAGGTGCTTCGTTATGCTCAGCAAAGATGGCCTGAACACCAAGGTCCAGTGAACCAAAGTGGCATGAGACAAAATGAACTTTTTTTTTTTTTTTTTTTTTTTTTTTTTATCTTGGCCACTGGTGCAGGAGAAGGTGAAGTGCCAGGTAGCTCAAGAGGCTGAAGTCTTCTGCAGTTCTTTGTTGGGTTTGAATACAACCCAAAGTGATAGAAACCAAAAGCTCATGTTCACACAGCATCACAGTGTCATATGAGAAGTGAGCTGGGAGCTTGTGATCTTACCAAGCTGCCTTACACAGTGAAAATCTGTCAGCCTAGGGCATATGTAGTCCACCTTGGTCAGAATGTCAAGACACAAGGGAAGTACTATAAAGGCTGTGAAAAATGCCCTGCCTTCCACAGTTGTCTGAAGCTCATGCTGGCCAAGCTGCAAAGCCCTTGTCCCTACAGTGTCAGTTTTATGGAGAACAGATTGCTTCAGTGTCTGGGGGTTCCTGCCTAGGTACTTTACAAGCACTCCGAGCACTTTTCTAAGCTGTATTTTTTGTTTTAATTTACAAATAACTTAGAGATGGAAAGCACTATAAAAGAACCAAGTGATAACTGATTAAAAAATTTGAAACAATGAGGGAAATGATGATAGAATGAGACTAAACCACTTAAGGCTGAAGAAAAAGAGCAGCAGGTTGCTAAATATACTAAGTGGGTAAATAAGCCAACCTGTAATGTATTAGACTTCAAAGATATTTTAGTGTAGATTTGTCATTTTTATCCTATCACTTCACAGATGACAAGTGATGTTTACATCAATTTGGCTGGTAGCTTTCTCCTCCAAGCAATTTAGCTTTTTTATTTTCATAAACTGAGCTAAAATTTTTCCTTTGATGTTAATTAAAATTCCTTTCCTGCATGTGGGAACAAGGTTGCTTTGGGGTGATATTAAAGTTCTTACTCAGAGTTTGTGTCTGTAACCTGAGCATGAATGAACTAAATCTACCCTACTCCTCCTTTCCTCAGGCTCTTTGGCAAGTAAAATTCGTCGTAGGGATACTCTTGCTATCAAACTTGGCAACAGACCATCTAAGAAAGAGTTAGAAGACAAAAACATCTTGCAGTGTACATCCGAAGAGGAGAGGCAGGAAATCAGACATCAGATTGGAACGAAGCTAGTGAGGTATCAGTCACAGGGTAAATGTGGTTTCACTGGGTGGAGGTGGAGGAAGAGAATTGAGAACACTGGGTTCATGTTTTAAATGCAGCCCAATATGTGCTGCAGGATCTTTGTGGTACAACTGTCTGGAAAATGGTGTTTTTATTTCTCACAAAACTTTTAACTGTCAATAATACATTTTCTCTCCTGCAAGAAACAAAATCTGAGAGCTTTTGGGGTTTTGGGTACTTCAGTTAAAATAGGAAAGGAGAGGAAGAGGGTAAGAATGAGTCCACAGTAATCATTGCCATGGTTCAGGTTCTTTCTCAAATTCGATAGCGGAACTTCCACTTGTATACCCATCTCAGACAGAGTGGTAGCTCCTGACACATAGAGCATGCATGCATATAGTCCCTTCTGACCCTACTCCTCCTCCCCTGGCTCTCCAGTTCCTTCATTCTTCTATATCATATGCTGATTTCAGCAAAAGAAGTTGAGAGAGTCTGTTTAGCGTTTTACTGTGCCCACCTCTGAGGCATGTCTTTCTCAAGCTGTTAAACTGCTATGGGATGTATGTTAATTTCTCCTTCTGGACCTGAGAACATTGCAAAAAAACTTCATTTGCCTTTTACAGGCTTTTTTAAAAAAACCTTCATGTTTATTTTGGCTTTTGTGGTCTCTGAAAACAGACTGCAGCATGCTTGTATTTTGCTAGACCTGTCCTTGTTTCTCTTTGGCTCAGGAAGGTTGTCCAGATTTGGAGGGTGTCCTATGCTTGTTGGAGATTCCCAGATACAGGGTAGTCTAGTCAGTACTGATCCAGTACAGAGTACACAGCCCTGCATCAACACCCAGAAAATGAGCTGAGTTGCTCTGTGAACTGGGTGTCGGTCCAAGGCAGCTATTTCATTACTGAGCTGTAAGAGTGCTACATCTACTGTGTAGAGCCCAAGGGTCATTTCTCTTCTGCTAATAAAGAGGCGTGGTTGTTATCACTGCTTTCCTGAACAAATCCCAGCTCTGGTGATCACATCCTGCTTGCCAGTCTCCCTTGGGGACTGGAGCTGCAGAAGCTGCTCTGTGGGTTCTGCTGGAGAGCCAAAAGGCAATGCACACAGCTCTGCTTTGGTGGCAGGAGACAGTATCTGTGTGCATCAGGGCTGTGCTCATACCCCAGATCATATCCAAGTGTGATGCCAGTTTCTTAAAAATTCCTAGCATGGTGGTCAGCACCTGGCATCATTGAGATCTGGTGGAAAATCTATTCCCACAGCTCAGTCAAGGTTGAGTCAGGTCCCCACCTGGGACTTCCTACAGCTGGGACTGGTCACCTGTGGTAAACCTGCCAATCCTCTGGGACAAATCTGTAAGTTCGAGAGTAATTGGAATTGGGTGAATGTCACAAGGCTAAAGACAGTCTGTAGTGAACTGTGTGGTGTTGATAAACACAGACATCTAGCTTGAACACACCTGCAAAATAAGTTTTACTGCTGAAATTTTTCTTGCTCCTATCCTCAAGTGAGCAAGTGGACTTGTTTAGTAAACACAGAGACAACATAAACCCTGTTCTCCCCAGTACAAATCAGAAAATTAATATCTCAGTCTGGCGGTTTTTGTAATGGAGGTTTTTATATATAGGTAACTAAATAGAGTCAGGTTTCAGGTAATACTTCCAATTGTATTGTACATACAAATTAATGAGGGATGAACAGCTTATGGGTTTTGTTGTTTTGGGTTTTTAAAAAAGCTTTAGTAAGACTTCAAAATACCAAAAATATCAAAATTCATTCAAAATACCTGAGAATAATCTAAAAGTTGCACAACTGGTTATAATGATGGTGCTTGGGAACAGAAAAGGTTTATGAATTCATTCATAAAATTATACCTGTGAGGACTTTAAGTTTGCTGGTGCAAATTCTGTAGTATTATTCAAGTATCAGCTATTAATGTGTTCAAATGGCACCACTACATCTTTTTCAAAAATGGCCACTCTGGTTACACGAGCAGGTGTTTTAACTGCCTGGAAATTACTTCCAAAAGTTACATCTTTTAAGTTGTATTACAAATCCTCATGTGTCATTTAGATCTGGTTTTAAATCAGTCACTTACTTTGTTCTCACAGGAGACTTAGCCAGAGGCCCACAACTGAAGAGCTGGAGCAAAGAAATATCCTGAAGCGTAAGTATTTAAATCAGGTTCATATAGTATTTACTAAGAAAGGGAGCATGTGTTGGATTCGTATGGAAGCCCATTATTGTTGCTCCAGTATTAGAACCATAACTAGAGAGAGAAATGATGTTCTAAAAAATAAGGTGTCAACACTTGATTTATACACTAACCTGTAACTGTAGCTTTGAAAATTCCATATGTTCAATATGCCAAATTTTGCTTGTCACAATCTCGCTTCTTAAAGCTTGTCCCAAAGACCAGGAATTACTTGGATACCCACCCTTTAGAAATAGTTCTAGGCTGGTTAACCTTCCACCTGATTTTTAGGAGGAGGAGGAGGAGGAGAAAGGAATATCAGTAGGACATGAAGGTGGGATGTAAGGGCAGAGGTTGGAGGAGGAGTAGTAAGAGGAAAGGCAAAGTGTTCAGCAGAAAGTCAATAGGTATATCCCAACTACTTCACCATGCTGGCCTTCATATTCACTTCTGACATAAACAGTCTTCTGTACTTGAACCTGCATGAGATTCTTACTGAATATCTTCCCATTGATTAAATCCTTCCTCATATCCCTGCTGAAAAAAAAGGTCTTTAATTCAAATAGTCAAGGGCAGAGGAAGCACATTGGATGCTTACCCTTTATACTTATTCTGCCAATTTATGTTGCCTCTGTTTTTCTTCTGGCAAACTCTTCAGAACAAGCATTGTTTTGTTTTCCTTTATGAATTTTCCATAATAAAGATGTTACCAAACATCCACTGCAACAGTTGCCATGCCCAGCTCCACCTAGTCCTGTGTTCATCTTGCAGAGGTAGCTAGCACTAGCACTGATGGTTAAGTAGAAGAAATATATGAGAAAAGGCACTTTATAGCAATAAATCAAAAATCAGACAAATAACAAACAAAAAAACTCTTAAGGCATGAGAACTTCTCACACCTGATCATAGAGTTGGTATAATGCTGTTATTTCCAGCAATTGTTCAGTAAAGTTGGAGCTCATCTGTGCAGCCCTGGTGTCAGCTCTGATGTGTAGCATGCTAATGGGAAAGGAAGAAAAGAAAACGGGATGTTCACCTGACAGCATCCATGGACTGATGACTCTGTCACTTGCTCAGGCTAGCAAATCAGGGAGAGGGCAATTACTGGCTTTCAGGCAAACCATCCTGATAATAAAATGCTAATAAAACCTTACTGCTGTTTTCTGAGCTTTCAGATGCCAAATAGTGCCTTACTGAAAAGGGAAGCTACAGTTCATGCTTGCACAGGAGAGGGATCAGGGGGCTCCTGTCTGGCACATAATGTGAATAGACTTTCTAAAACTGTAGCTTCCAAACCTATAAATGTCATAGATAAATAAAGAAAAAATTGGAAATAAGAACTTTTTTTATATATGACAAACTGCTCATGATGGACTGTGTGAGAAAGGTAAATCCAAAACATCTTTGGTGGGCCAGGATGTGGCCACTGAGCTGGGAGCACCAGCTGGGTTCCCTTATTGCCCTTTCTCGCTTATCTCGAAGTAACCAACCCAGCAGTGAACCTGTGATGTATTTAATATCCCTTTTGCCAGTGTTTATTCCATTCACTGGTTTTGCAATAAGTAGCTCAAGACTGGAAAGCAGTTAATAGATTTCCTCTCCTGTTTCAGCTTGTTTACTTTAAGCTTTTGGCAGCGCACCAGGCTTTGCACTCAGTGCCTCCTGCCATCCTCCCCTGCTGCTGCTGAGGGGTGCCTTAAAGAGGCCAGGGAGAGCGAAAAATAAAGGCTGGGAAGCAGAATTGTAAATCACAAAACATCACAGAGACCCTGGTGAGCACATGGAGGAACTGCTTTTTGCTCACCACTGAGATATAAAATATTTCAAGTTGAAAGTGATAAAACCAAGGCAAACCAAAAGCAAGCCAGGGTTTGTGATGACAGTCTGACTCAGAGTCCTTTCAGGATGTAAGTTCTCTCTAAGCCATAAGGCACTTATATTTTACATCAAAATTATTGCAGTTCCTTCCTGTGGATCATTTGAAAATGTTTACATGTCTTAAATGTCTTTGTTGGTATAGTCAGCTTTTGTGAGTAAGTTGGGATTTCTTTCATAAAGTTTCCTTCCTCACATTTTTTTAGCAGTGGATGGGGAGAAGGAGTTATATTATTGTGTGTATGTAAATTGCAGCTAAGGGGATGTATTGTTTTGAGTAATATTTATCAGACTTTGAGGTTACATTAAGTGGTAGAGGTCCAAATGTTTACTTCAGGATAAAGTTTGGCCCAAATCTTCTAAGAGATTCAGAAAAAAAATCCTTATTTTTTT
>VZTT01007937.1:41099-65513 GCA_013400855.1 Buphagus erythrorhynchus | reverse complement strand
TTTTCTTCTTTCTGTGTTGTTCAAAAATTCTGTTCGCTCCTCTATCTAGAAAAGAGAGGAACAAAAGCTCTAAGTTAATAAAGAGTCAGCCTGTACAAGGCCAGCCTGAAATGTCATTTTAAATGTCAAAAAAGTCAACCTCAGAAAGAGATACATTCCAACAGAAATTTCACAGACACACACAAAGGTTTTATAGATAGGAGCCTATTATGCTGCAGATTCAGAGAAGTGGATATATTTTCTGCATTTATCCTATGCATTTCTTCAGTGCCTCATATGTAACAAGAGAATAAATGAACAACACAGAAGGAAGAAAAGGGAAGAAGTTTATCTCAAGGAAGGGACTGATACGCACAAAAACCTATGTCATCCTCACATCTCCCACACAAGAGCAAGTGTGTATCTCTTGAGACAGACAGCAAACTTAATAAAGTTTTTCTGAGCTGAGACATCAGACTAGGCCAGGTTTGGTGCTCAGCCACAAAGCCTCCCTTACACATGTACAAACACTAACACTTTAAATTTAAACACTAACAATTAGTGTTTAAAGGACATTAAGTGCAGAGGACACTAACAATTTAAATTTGAGCTCCAAAAACCCACCAGTGTAAACCCTGCTCATGTTCAGGCAGGGTCACTGCTGAATCAGTATCTACCAGCTGTTATACAAACTGGTATCTGACATTTCATCATTATTTTCTACTCTGTAAATGGGAAAATATTGTGACATTTCCAAGGAGGAAGACTCAAGAAGGCCTCATATGACTTCTGTCAAATATCTCAAGACTTCAAAAAACTCCATCCCCGAATAAAGTTTTAAAACATTTCACTTTGGGGGGTGGGGGAATGGGGAGTATGTGCATCTATTTGTATTCTGGGCCAAGAAATATTTTCAAACTTCCTCAAGTCTTATCCACATTGCATTGTTCCACTTCTCATCCCAGGCTCTACAGTTTCACTTACAAGTAAAATGCATGCAAGCAGCTCCAGGGGATTGAAATGATTAATAATCAGCCTGGCTGGATTCCTGGGGACTCCCCAGTCTCAGCAGGGGCTCTCCATTTTCAATTTACCTTAACCTGACTGCTGTGGCATTTTAAAACAAGGCAATGACAACCATTCCTTTAAATGGTTCTCTTCAGTGCCTTCAGCATCCAAGGCTATCCCAGAATACTAAACCCCACAGCAAGCCCATCAAAGGGCATGCACGGTTTATTTCTCAAGCCCTTGCAAGCAAAACCTCTGGCAGCTCCCTTGAGTGCAGAATTTGCCAAACGAGCTCACTGGAGGAACTCCAGCTACCACCCATCCAGCTCAAAGCACCTCTGGAGCTCTAAAATACACATACAACTTACAGAGGCGTTTCCATTACCAGTTTTAGCTGCCAAAACACGAGCTAAAAGCAGTCCTGAGTGCAAAGATGGCTTTGCTAGGAAAAATTCTCGATTCCAGTGGAGGGATGTCACCAGGTGGCAGCAAAAGACCAGCAGGAGCAGGAGCCCTGCACACCCCAGGAACAGGTACAGCTCTTTCACCCAGAGATGCAGGCAGCAGTAACACAGAACGAGTGAGTCAGTGGTTCAAAAGTGACCAAACAGGACAAGGATGGTCACTTCAAACACGTTGCCTCATGTCTGCTATGGTATAGTGGAAGTTCCCCCCACTGCTGATTTCTGGGTCATAACCAGAAATAGCTGATAAAAATGAGTTATTCCAGCAAGAGACTCCAGTTTGTCCCCAGTCTGTGCCCAGCTGCATCAGTGAAACCCTGCTGGGCAGCAAGGACAAATTATATGGACTATCTCAAAGAACCAGGACTCAAGGAAACTGCCTAATAATTCATTTACATGATCTTCACACTGTTTTTTATGTGCACAGCAGGAAAACCAAGCTTGGGTAGGCACTGGTGGAAGAGGAGGACAGGTGGGAGGGAAGATGGACATTATTTTTGTGGTACAGAAGTGGGGTCATTCTTTACCCACTGGTAAAAGCAGTTCTCAGAGCACCAGCTGTGGGATCAGGAAAAGGTCAAGGGCTGCTCAGAAGAGGAGAGTGAAAAAGCAAAACCAGAAAATAAACAGGAAAGAGTTAGGAAGAAACCCTCAGAGCTGAGAAAGCCCCTCTGGAGGGATAAAATATCTTCTGCACATTTATGTGAGGGTTTATTCTGGAATATCCTCCTCAAAACGTAGCAGAAGCAGACATGGAATACACCTAGAGCAAACAAACCTGTACACACGTGCATTCAACATAAAAGTCAAACACATTTAGACTGCACAGCAACATCTAAAGGTCATTTACCCACTGCACATCACACAAACTACATGCAAAGAATTTTAAATGTCTGGCACATACAGTAAACAGTATGACAAAATAGATCTGTAAAAGAAACAGGCAAAGCAAGGTGGTTAACATAAAATGCAAGATGTTTTCTCAGTTTCAGACCAGGAATTAAGAATAATCTTTTTACTGCATTCATCTTAACAGGATCTTGTTAAATAGCTTGGACCAAGTTTTGTCACCATGGAATGCTTTCAGAACACAGACATATTCAAAAAAGTCAACCTGCCAGCTTCTAATTGAATTATGACCAGAAGGAATGAGTTAACACACAATATAAGACCATGACTTGGGAAACAAAAAACATTGGCTATTCCCAGTAAAATTTGTTTCATAGAAAGGTATTACATGATTCTTAGGAGTTTTAAACTGTGTGCTGGATATTATGCAACAGAAACTTGTAAATATAGAAAACCCTTCTCAAAAAACATGTCAAGGAGGAAGGGGAATAAAAAACGAACACAGAAAACAAAACCAGAAAACCTGTATTTTATTTTTGCCTCCTATCTAGCATGTGGAAGGACCTAGTGGAAATCCATTGGAGCAGGAGCCCCTGGGAGAGGCTTCTCCTCATCCTCCCTGAGTGGCTAACACAGGCTCTTGCTCCACTAAGCACATTTATGCTTTTTCCTGCTGTCAGCAGCACCTGAGCAGAGTGTGCCAGTTCAGCTCAGTTTACCTACCAGACTCAAGTGCTGCCATCAGCATCAAAGATGGGGAAAAACAAATGTCACACATCCTGTTCTTACCATTCTGTTTTCCCTCTGCCACAAGAACAGCTCATCTAGGAAGAACTGATTATGTGGAGTCTATTTCTCTCCAGTCACTGCCTCAGATGTCAGGTATTGAGAGCAATAATGAGATAGGACAAGATAGGTTTTTAAAGGAAAAAAATATCTCTGAAAAGTCCTATTTTCTGTCTTAGCTGTCAGCAATGCCTTGCAGGGAGTGCTGGCTGCCACATCAGCCCCTGTTTCCCAGGAGACATTTTCTCCAAAGGCAGGGATATCCCATCCTCCTGCCATTGCTCCCTCCCCTCAACACCTAAAAACTGCTTTTGCATTTCTCTAGTGGTGGTGTCCATCCCCAGGAAGAGACTTAGTGCTGAAATATCCTGTTCTCTCCTGATTAACCTCAAGAATAGAGCACAAGGACTCAACAACCTTCCTTTGCAAAGAAACACGAGGAATGAACTTGTCTAAAAAGCAAAATGATCAACGATTTTCCAGGCAACTTCATTCTTTGAATGCATTGTATTTTACATGAACTAAATTAGGGAAAGGACAAGCTGGAGGCAAATGGGAGAGCAGCAGAGGCTGTTCAAGGCTTTGTCCTTATTTTTAAAAAAACAACAAGATACAGGACAGAGCTTGAACAGAAGTTTGGTACCACTGCAGCCCACAGGGTGTCCACCCAGCCCTGAGAAATCCAAGCTGCTTCTGTCCCTGAGCTAGTGATGAACTTGGCCTGTATTTACTTGGCACATTTTCTTTTCACTGTCCCCTCAGAAGGAACCAGCCCTCAGGCTGTCACTGTGAGGACTCCACACTGTGCTCGTTCTGCTGAACTAGTGTCTCAGGTTTGAGGGAAACACTGCTATTTACCAGTTAAAACAACAGGAGTGGTCAGCACTGTGATTTTTAGAGGCCAGACTAGACAATCACAGCATGTTTTTGGAAATATGAAACACGGTGTATATATTTTGTACATGTTTGTGTACATACATTTACATGTGGGCATCCATGAGCTGTCTCATTCATGGAGAGCAGTTGCACATCTTTGTCTCCCAATTCTGAGTCTGCATGCCATGCTAGTCCATGGCCTGCCTGATGGACAGATGCAGCATCCCCAGGATGGCAATCTGCCACACTGCTGCTCAGTTAATCTCCCTTCTCTCCTCTGTTCTTGTAGTTCCCTTGGCAATCAGCACTCCCTACTTTCCTCATACTAGCCACTCCTATGAAATTATTTTTCTTCCCAAAAGCTTATCCCATCAGGAAGGACAGGCAAAGAGTGAAAAGGTGCTTTGCCAAATTGTGACCCAGGAGAAGTCAGAATGTGCACATTTATCATACATTATTTTGATCCTGAGCCTCCCTTTTTTTCAGTATTAATTCCAACCACCCACCCACAGCCGTGCATTTGGGATTCTCACATGACTCATGGCAGATCTGATGAGATGATACATCCATCAAGGGAGAAAACCCGTGCCAGATGCTTTACAAATCAAAAGATAACTGGGGCAGTGCAGAGCAGACAGGGAGAAAGCTGCGTACCAACCAGGTGAGAGCAGCCTGAGAAGCCAGTCCAAATTAAAGGAAACAAAACAGGCTGGCTTCTAATAACTGCATTTTGACATCAAGTTTCACATCAGGTTAATAAACTGAGATTACTCTCCCCTCAGCTCTTGACCACAGAATCAGTTTAGTTTTGCCAAGAAACAGTTTAGGGTGTGAACTTCTACAGCATTACATGTCTACACTGGCCACCCACACACACAGGACTGGAATCTGTAGAGTATCACCAATTTCTCAGAGAAAGAAACAGAGGAAGAGGAAAAAATGTGTAGAGTTGCATGTATCAGGTTTTGAAGCAAACAACTTCTACTTAACAAGACAGAAAACCCAGCATAAAAAAAAATTGTACCTTGGATGCCTAACAATATTTGAAAAATTTCAGCTTTCTTCTGAAAATACACTTAGAATAGTGTAGCATCAGTACACAAAAGGTATCTGAAAGCTTTTCACCTCCTGCCAAGTCCAGTGTTTTTTCTCACTTTTCCCAAAATTAGGTTCTATATCCTTTTTACTTTGTGTTTTCAAGTACAATTTCCTCAATTCTGAGCCCTCTGTAAATTAAAGCTCCAAATGTATGTCATAAAAGGCATCTCAATAAACAGAAGAAAAGGAAGCCCTCCCAGGAGGGCTGGGAGGAAGTTGTACATTTATAGTGTCTGTTATAGACATCATCTTTAGCAACCAAAATGGCAAGAGCAGGTTTAACTAATCAGAGCAAGTCGTGAAGCTCTGCAATTTTTGTTTACAACTGTGTGCATTCTGCTCCAGTATTTCAGGTTCAAAAGTATCTTAGAAGCAAAAGGTGAGTCCATTCAAAAACATTTGGACTCTGTATTTGCTAGAACTGGACCCAAAACAGACCTGGATCCCCAGACTGGATCAAAGTGCAGCTCTCTGTGAGTGGAAAACTGATTTTGTCCAAATGCAGTTTTTCACTCAACAGTTACAGTTTTATTCTCATGGAGATCCAATACATGGTTCAATGAGCTGCTACCTGGTTCTTTCCTCTCTTAGTTCCCACTAAGTGCCCCTTTTTGACAAACATTTTGGATTCTTAAATGACTAATGACACGAAATGAAAAAAGGAAAGTATCTTTGAAAACATTAATAGATCTGCAGTTTGAGCTTGAGCTGAGAAAGCAAGTGGACTGAATTCCAAAACAATCCTCCCAATAATTTCAGTGGGGCCAGGACTCCTCTTCCATGCTGAAAGACCATTTAATTGATTTATCACACTTCTAATATAATATAGGCCACAAAAGACCATTTAGAAATCCTGCAGCAACTGAAGGGTGAGGTATTTCTTGTTATGTAAGAAAATGAAATCCAGCCCAGTACTTCTAGTGTTATTTTTAGGGGGATTAGACATAAGCTAGGATTCCCATACAGGTCAGTTGTAATTAATGATGATTAGGCTGACTATGCTTAAGGACAAAGTAATCTGGCAAGCAAGAAAATAACTGTGGATGTGGAAGGAGTGAGAGAACTTTTGTGACTTAATGGTCTTAAGAGATCTTTTCCAACCTAAATGATTCTATGATTCTACGATTCTACTCCAGTTCACAAAGCACTCCTATAATAAATGTAAAAAAACATTGTAATACAGCTCTAAGTTTCAAAAATAATTTTCTCTTGGAAGTGAAGATCCTTTTTGGAGATTCTTCACCAAGACAGCTGCCAGTCTAGTCTCTATTTTTAGGAAGGGAGTCTAATTTTCAATCATCTCAATAACTGAAGTCTTTCAGCTAAAGGGTTCAGGCTAAGCCTATCAAAGCATTTTCCTAGGTCTGATTACAAGTATTTCAACATTGCTTTTGATGTTGGACTGTTGGTTTGGATTACAAATCCCATGACTTTTATGTCTTGTATAGATGCTAGTGGAGAGGTTACCTTGAGAGATGAACCTTTGGGACTGAAACATTTAAATGGCTTCTTGTCTTCAGATACACCATCCTCTGGCATCTTCTGGCGTTTTTCAGCAGCTTCAGCCCTTCTTCTTTCTATTTCTTCCTTCATCCTCCTCTTTTCCTCCTTAAAAAATACAAGGTTTACTCATTCCTTCAGAAACTACATCACCATCACAAGGCTGTGCAGCCCTGCAAACATTTACCAGATTTTCTAAAAACAACTTTTTATGCCAGTCAAAGAAGTTCAGTGGTCTGCCTGAAATGTATAAAGGTGTTAGTGCCAACCCATCACAGTGTTAAGGATGCCAGGAAGACAATCAGTGTGTGCTGCTCTAGTGTCTCCTCACATTGAAGTCACCAAATTTATTGTCATATAGTTCCACTCAAACAGAGAAAAAGACTCAAGCTCAGTTTCTCTGTATTCTCATGTATCATACTGGTATTGTTCTTCTGTCTCTCCACTCTGACACTTACTGTGCCAAGGTTAATATTTAACGTGGAAAAGCCAATAGGTGGCCAAGAAACCCAAGATTAAATGCTTGCAGA
Source organism: Buphagus erythrorhynchus (assembly GCA_013400855.1). Lineage (NCBI taxonomy): Eukaryota > Metazoa > Chordata > Aves > Passeriformes > Sturnidae > Buphagus > Buphagus erythrorhynchus. The sequence continues at coordinate 58,423 of VZTT01007937.1, read as the reverse complement.
TTTCTCTCCAGGGATGAGTTTTGCCTCACAAGCTACGAGTCAAACCTGAAGCCCTCAGAGCAACACCAATGTGAGCACTGGCCCAGCAAGGTATTGTGAAATCTTGGCATCTACTGAGTTCTGCTGTAAAGAGCTTAGTACATTGAAGGAATTGGCATTCAGCTGCCAGATACTATCAGTATTAGTCATCTGCCATTTGTTTTCCAAACAACTAGGATTCCTAAATGATGCACCAGAGACTTGGAAATCCTATTTGTAGAGTCCCTTGGCAGAGGAAGTACAAGAAAACAGATGTGTTGTCAGATGTCAATATTGAAATGGACAAGAATATCTCCCTAATGAGATGTAGCCTATTGTAACTATACACAACATTAGCATTCCAGCCCATCTGCAGCAGATAAATTCTGACATGCACTTTGTAATTCAAACTCTATAATGTCAAAAAAATCCTGTGGCTAGAGCACTGCCCCAAGATTTTGAATCCCCATGAAGATAAGAGCTATCACAGATGAAATCCTGACTCATGAAAACAGATATTAGAGCCCTGCCTTTCCTAAGGCTAGAATTAGAATATTTTTTCCTGGATGCTGCATGTTTTACCTCAGGTCTTCACTAGACAATGCCAGTGAAGTGAACTGCCGGCAAGTCGCCAACAACAAGAGTTGTCGACTAACGTGAGGGGAGTGGAAGTAAAACATGGAATAAAAGTAAAAAAATGGAAAAATGTAATAATGGAATTAACCCAAATAAAATGTAAAAATGGAATAGACCCAAAGTAAAAATGGAATAAACCCAAGTCCAACGCTCCACACTTCACACCTACCTCCTCTCTGATTTTTCTCTCAGCCTCCTCCTGCTTCTTCTTCTGCTCCTCTTCCTCCAGGATTTTCCGGCGCTCCTCCCGCCTCTTCTTCAGCTCATCCAGCTCTGCTGCTGCCTCCTGCTGCTTCTCCTTCAGCTTCTCCAGCTCCTCGCTCTCGTTCTCGCCCCGCCGGCGCCGCTGATCCTCCAACCTCTTCAGAGCCTCCACCCCTGGCTTCGCCTCCTCTGAGCTCCCTTTCAAACTGGAGCGCCTGGGAAGGCAATGAATGGAAAAATGGTGCCATGGGGTTTTCCCTTCCTGGCCAGCAGCAGCACCAGAGCCAGCCTCTCCAAGGTGCTGCTTCCCAGGCAAGCTATGGCTGGCCCAAATGTCTTAGGTTGCAATACAGGATGTGACCAAAAGTGTGTATTCTATCACCATCAGTGAAAACCAGGTGGGGCAGTGTTCTTTATCTTTTCCACAACCCATCCTTCCTCCAGGAGATATCTCCTGTTAATGGAACATCTGTTAAACCAGCTGGGGCAGTGTTCTTTATCTTTTCCACAGCCCATCCTCCCTCCAGGAGATATCTCCTGTTAATGGAACATCTGTTAAACCAGCTGGGGCAGTGTTCTTTATCTTTCCCACAGCCCATCCTTCCTCCAGGAGATATCTCCTGTTAATGGAACATCTGTTAAACCAGCTNTCTGTCCCTGCAGGAGGATGCAGCCACCATTTAATGGGACTGCTGCCAACACCCTGACTGATTGATGGGGTGTCAGATTGGATTCTGACTCTGGCAGTGTTCTGAGTTTGTTCTTTGTAATACTGTATTTCTGTTTTAATTTGCCTAGTAAAAAACTGTTATTCCTATTCCCATATCTTTGTCTGAGAACCCCTTAATTTCAAAATTTTAATGATTTGGAGGAAGGAAGTTTACATTCTCTATTTCAAAAAAAGACTCCTGCCTTTCTTAGCAAACACCTGTCTTTCAAACCAAGACACCCAAAGCATTTCCATCAGGAGCTGTCAGGCTGGGATATCACAAGGAGCACCTCTCCCATCCCTGCCAGTGAGGAAGGAGTCTCTCCCACATGCCTGAGAACTTGTGCCACCACTGTTTTATATTCTGTGTCATAGAGGATGCACTAATCCTTTGCTTTCAAAGGCAAGTATTTTTTTTAAACCCTCTAGAAAAAGACAAGTATCTTTGGAGACAGAACAATTTACTTGACTCGGGAAAAACAGGAAGAAATGAGAGAGGAGATGGAATCTTCCAGTTTCAACAGTGTTTTTAAGAAAACCTAAGAAGATTCCTATCTCAGCTATAACACCCATCACTAACTCCACCAGCATGTATGAAAAGAAAGGCTCATCAGGTCTTTTGCTTACATTTTCAAGGGAAAATATTACTTTTTAGTAAGGAACTGGAAATTATTAATGGTAACTTTCCACAGGAGAAAAAACAGGAGTTTTCCAAGCAGCTGTAATACATGAGACAGAAAGAAAGAATGCCAAAAAAAACCTCCCAAACCTAAAGAATTTGCACAGGTGAAGTGCATGCTTCCAACAGAGTCAGATAGCATCACCTTGTTAAATAATTACCTCATCAGTGTTTAGATAAATGTCTGCTCCTTAACTGTGTTTAATGTTACTGCTGACAAGGAGATAGATACCTAAGATTTCTAAGTGTGCTATTGACAAAAAGACAGAAGATGAATGTGTTTATGGAATTTAAAAAAAAAATCTTTCTGTATTGTTGGTATCTGAAAAAAACTGGATATAAATTACTTCATTAATGTATATACTCTGCAACAACCAGAGTGTTGCAGAGTATAATACCACAAGACAGTATAAATCAAAGATTCCAACAGTAACTGTTAGAGATGACAATATAAAAAGATAGATTCCATATAAATTTGCAATCCAGTCAATCACACCCAATCCTGCAAAGATGCTCTTCATTCAGACAGATCTCTCATGCAGATGGAGTCATATAAAAGAGGCTGTAGGAGCAGAGCTAAATTATTTGTTGTCTCAATATCATAATAAAATCTACTAACACAGAGTTCTCTTCCCCCACATGATCTTACCAAATTGAATGAAATGTGATTCTAGCATGGAATTAGGAGTTCTATCACTAAAAAAAACCATAAGACAAGTTAATGTAAGTGGCCACAAATAAGGGCTTGCATCAGGTAGCGATGCCAAATTACAGAATGGAACTCCTGCTTTTTTAAATGAAAAATACATATACAATTGATCGAGTATTCTGAGAATACATTGGAAATTTAATTTGAAATTTCATTCAGCTCTTTCAAAAACAAAGTGAAGTGCAATACCTGAGGTGTGATTCTGAGTGGGTGTCCAGCCTGGAATACTTCTGGTTCAGTTTGCAGAAGTACTGAGAACCCAAAATATTCCAGAGGCCCCTACAAGGCACTATGTAATTTCCAAAGATCCAATGCACCTTTAATGCTGCACAGGACAAAAGAAATTCCTGGCTATCTTAAGGCTTTCCTGCTTCATTGCAAGGCTGTAGCCCCTCCAGCAAACAAACCCAGGAACGTCAATATTTTTTTTTTTCCTTTTCCTCTTGGTGTCTAAGTCTGTGTTGCCAACTCACCAAGACCTGCAAGCTTTGGGCCCAAAGAAGATGGAAGAGGTCTCTTCAAACTGACCAAATAATCCCCCAGCAAAGCCAAACATTTGGCCTTCAGAATTAAGGGAATGAAGAATGTTTGCCAAGATTTTCCTAAGAAAGAGCCACCCTGTTCTCTATCAGCACAGGAGTAATCTTAGCCCTCAGTACCCTCAGTGAAATTAGCAGCTACTCAGATTTCAGCTTTGATGAAGCCAGTGGCAGAATCAAGCCTGAACATTCTTGTTTGCAGACCTTGGCTGATTGTTTTGGCCTCCTTAAAAAGAAAAATACTTGAAGTTTTGAACTTTATTCTCATGCTGCTCACAGGTCTTCCCTGACTGGTTCTGCACAATCCAAAATAGCAAACAATACACTGGCAGTTATTATCATTACTTTCCTCCACTTCCAATTACTCTGCTTTCAACAGATTCTGGGAAATCTCTGTTCTCTGCTGTCGACATTGGGAAATTAGTATTGAGGTGCTGGGTGGAGGAACAGTTTTCTAAGCACCTCTTTGGTATTAAGAAATGGAATTAAGCTGGTTGCCAGCTTTCAGACAAGGAGGAAAAGGAAAGAAGTGGCTTGTGGGAGCCAAAAATGTCAGAACAATGTGAAAAAACAGGTTACATCATATTTAGGACTTCTGCAGTCCTGTGTGAGAATAGGGAGGAAGGCAGGTGGGAGGGGAGATGGGAAGGGGAAGCCATAAAATGGGATTTTATTCTGTATTTCTCTTACTGACTGACGTAGACAAGAAGAGAGATAACATTTTTCTTTAGCCTCCATTACCCTATTTTGTTCTCACCACCGAAAGTTAGCCAAGTTATATTCTTTCTAAATACCACCTGATGTGTGCATTAAAAAAAAAAAAAGGAACAAAGGACAGTTCCAGACAAAGCCCAACTCTGCAGGGACAGTTCATTAGAAAATAGGCCAGGAGCCCTAATTCATACCTAACAACCCAACAAACACTGGCACCTCTGCTGATGTTGCCAACCCAAATCTACTCAGCAGATAAAATGTTGTTGAACAGGCTTCTTCACACTTCCATGAAACAGTAGAAGAAAACCAGAAATAGAAAAAAAGAAAGGAGTGGAAACTCAGATCTACATTTTGTCACTAATGCCTGTCTCCCATAGGAAGTAAAGCAAATGAAAACACAGTATTTTTAGAAAATCGTTCTCATGTTATTGATGATGTGACCCAAGTTTTGAGCAAGGCCAATTTCCTGCTGTTCCATCTCCATTGCTGCCTTTTGGCCTTAGGTCAGGGCGTCTCCAGGGTCTTTTGAACTGCATTTTATTTTGAGAAAGTTTGTTTTTCCCGGAAGAATCATGAGGGGAATGCTGAGATACAATAGAAAATCCCATCTGCCATGCTCAGCTTTTCAAAGTGCCTGGAGAGCTTAACCTTTCCCTTGCCTGTGTCAATGTAAAAGAGGAAGAGAGATGCAGAAGGAGAAAAATTTTGATTTCTAACCTACTCATTCCTAGTTTTCTGCTAAAAAGAAGAACTTCATTTCTATTTCACATATCCCATGACTTTAGCAGGCAGGATCCTTTTAAATAAAAATTTCACTGGAAAACTGTTACCTTTTGAATTTCCCAATATAACCTTATTATAAATATTCCTTAAAAAGAAAAATCAAACTGTGACACAGCTTATAAAAAGGAAGGGGAAAAAAGAAAAAGAAAAAAGTATTATTTTGGCTGGGAGAGGTTTTTAACTATCTGAAAAAACACTTTTCTACAGAAGCCATTACTTTCAATGTTTGTCTTGAAATAAAGAGAGAAGTTCTTTCTAGAGTTACCAACTGGATTGTGCTTTATTCTGCTAATCAAAGATGGGTGGATAATTGGAAATAGGTTATTACAGTTGAGATCTGACTAAAAAATCAGAGAACACAAAATCTAGGATTTTGTCATTACTGGCCTCTGTGTAGGTATTAGAAATAAATAAGGAAGCAAAGCCCCAGCAAAGCACAACCAAGCCAGGCGTCCCCACTGAGGCAGCAAGGCCATTTCCATCTGCTTTTCTGAATTTCCTGTTGTTACTGCAGCAGAGTGGGGACAGCCTGGGAACCACAGAACTACAACCCAGGGAACACCTGAGCCACAGCTCCTCCACTCAGCTGCCACAAGCAGAGAGCCAGAGGTGGCTCCTGCTCTGCTGTAGCACAGGCAAGCCCAGTCCCAACCTGGAACTCACCCAAAAGCATTCTCAGTGGGTTTAAGTTTGGAGGCAGGCAGCTCACGTTCTCCATTCTGTGCCTTCTGCTCAGGAACGCCCTTCTTACGATCCCAGACACTTCTCATTTCCTCTTTGGGTGCTTTACCTTTGTCATCTTTCACCTGTTCAGGAGATAGCACAAATCACAGAACAAAACACAAGGCACACACACAGGAAAAAAAAAAAAAAAGTCAGAATGAGGCATTCTAAGTAACAGCTGAGAAACACGAATTTCTTGGCAAGATTGGGAGCTGTCTACAAACTGTTCGTGTGCTTTAGGGCAGAAATAGTCTGCAAAGCTCCAAACTGTGATCAACTATCACTTCATTGTCCTGACCTGAATTCCAGATCAAAGCATCTTAAAAATAATATTACCTTCTTGAAAATAATATCTTCTTCACAGAAGATAATTCATATTATCTTCTGTGACAGTTTGCTATGGCCATGGGACTCTGCCACCACACTGCTTTACCCTGCAACTGCACCCCCACTCTTCCCTCCCACTGCAGCATCATTCACCTGTTGCTTCTTAAGGTCATGGGCTGCAAACCCTCTGGGACTTGCCAATGCATTTTTGGTAGCAGTTTTAGGGCATTGGAGCACTAAAAGTAACACAAAACCTCCAGCAAATGTCAAGCTTGTTTGACAAAGTTCACATTCTTTTCAGTGTCATAGCAGAGGGATACTTCATTATTGCAGGAATAATGGCCAAAACACAAAATCATCTTTATATCAGAGCAAAACTTACTCTGACAAAAAGCACAGTCCTGCCTGGGGCTGATCATTATCAGACATGAATATTTAAACTTATGAAGAAAAAAATGCTCTGGAAAACACAAGTAAAAATTCCCTTTATCCTTAACAAGTTTTGTCTTATGATTCTTAATTGCAATCAAGAATATTTTGTGCATAAATGTTATTCTCCAGTATTTCTTCAGAGTTATGAGCTTGAAGTATTTATCAATACCACAGATGGCCTGACCCCAGCATGCTGAGTCACAGCTAGGTGCTGGTAAAAGGAGAAAGTGAACTGATTTAAGTTATGGATCCTCAGGTAGAAATATTCTCTGTTAGCTAAGACCACCAGCCAAAAAAAACTTTCAATAGCAGCAGATGAAATGGTTACCTCCAAAGTATTTATTGGCTTTCCCCAGCTCTGTGCTGAAGGAAGGTTCTAGCTGGCAAGCAAGAAATACATTCTGTGCAGAATTCAAATGGAGACCTTTAGAAAATAAATACTTTGGAAGCCTGTTGCAATCCCATCTGCTAACTAGAAAGAAAAAGAACTTCTGTAACACCTCTGTCTGCAACACACCTGCTCTTAAAGGTGCCTTAAGATGCACCTTGAAATAAAAATGTAGTACACAGTACAAATCAAAAGAAATTTCTGTTCTTCCTCATCAAAGAACAACTCCTGGAGAAGCAAATTCTTCACCTACAAAGGATGAGTTCAGAGTCTTCAAAGCCAAGATCCTCCTAAGGCACTGAATTAGGCTGGTGCAGAATGAAGAGAGTGAAGTCAGTGCCTAACTTTACCTGAGGCCAGCTTGCTGCTCAGAGAAGCTGATGGGATGGACACCACCATGGTAGCACACGTTGTAAGTGAGTACAGGATGCATCTGAGCAAAATTCCTGCTGGTGGGGGATGCTGGACACAACCAACAGGGGCATTTGCTCTGCTCTGAGAGCAGGCACCATCAGTGCAGACTTTTCCCACCCCCTCCTGCCAGCAAGACCTGGCAGCAGCTCCCTGAGGGACAGGAGGGGAGTTCAGCTGCCCTGGCCCTGCATTCTTTGGCCATGATGCTGCAGCTGCTGCAAGCCAGGCCATTATTGCCACTGGCCCCAAGGAATGGTTTGCTGTTTTCTAGGAGCTGGGCTGAGACAAGCAGGGCTATTCATTTATGCTGATGGATGCCATCAGACAGCATCATTTTCTGGGTGACCATGTTCACAACAGGCATCTCTGCTGCCTGTTAGCAATCTCCCAGCCAGGGTGATGCTGAGACAGGCTGTGTTGATTGGAGCAAGACTTCTTGTGCCAGGATGTCTGTCCTGGGATTTCTGAGAGTGTAAGATTTCCTTTGCTGAGATTTTCATCAAGACCTTCCTAAGTCTTATTTAAAAAGCCAACACTTCCAGCTGCCTTATGTATTCAGGTCCACTGGGGAGGGTTTTATCTCTTCCATCTTAATTGAAATCACTGAGAAAACTAATATTAAAACAATATAGTTTAAAATTTAATAGGTTAGGAAATAGCATTTCAGAAGCCAGTAGGATTTATGATAATGTGTCTGCATTTGAGAAAACCATTAACACTGCTTGGCCTCTTTATTCAAAAAGATGGTAAAACAAGATATTACAGAAACATTTAACATCTTTTGGGCTCAATCCTCCTCCTACTAATTTTAATACCAAAGCAGAGATTCATTAGCAAAGAAGCAGAAACCTTTGTACCTCATTCCAAAGGCAGGCAACAGAGTAAGTTCTTTCCCTTGTCTCGTTGCTTCCCTAAATTACAGACTAATTCAGCTTCTGCTGAATTCAAAAAGGACTCCACTTGGAGCAGACAGGTAAAATATTACATGAACTGAAATAGTTCACATGTTCTCACAAATCTTGATATCAAGCTAGAACATGACCAAAGGCATGGTTAACGAATTTCCAGCTTTATGTATTTATATTTTTATCTCTTTCTATACTGCCTCTTTTCTGTTAAGATTTTTATGCTATAATTTGAGAGCTGAGATTTCTAAATCTTGAGTTTGAACACCTTCAGACTGAAGCAAATATTTTGCTGAGGTTGGGGCTGATCTGGCAGATTTGATTCCTTACTTGGGCTCAGTTATTTGGTGAATTAAAAGCTGTGGGCATCTGGGTCTAGGGCTTCCCTGTAGAGTCTACTGCCATCCCCAAATACGATGAGAAAAGCAACTGCTGCAGCACATCTTGCCAAACTGGAAGCAGGAAATACCAGGAGTCTCACATCATGAGAAAGCTTGTTCTTATAAACTTCTCAGGTCACTTTAAGAATCAAAAACTGTGCAGAAGTTCAGAAAAAGAGACAATTTTTTTTCTTGCCAAATTAATCAAAACCTGAACTTTGAGGTCAAAAGCAAAACCTGATTATGTAGATACACTCTATTCCCTCAGGGTCTGTTCATGAAATACTGGCATCCTCTTAGCTGCATGCACATTCAGAAAGAGACCTCATTTAATTTGTATGTCCTGGAAAGTTGGGGGAGAAGTGGAGATGGGAGCCTGATCTTGCCTGATCATCAGTTTTTGCTCACAAGTAAAGAAGCAACAACTGAGATTTTTCAGGACATTCTGAATGCTCAGGATGGGTATTCAGCATTGCACTACAAGTGGGATTCTATTAAGTTGTCTCAGCTTCAGCATCCAAAGATGGAAACACTAAAATCACAAGTAACTTTTACAAGTCTTGCCAATTTCCTGGAATAATCTAGCCCAGTGAGAAGGTTTTAAAAGCATGATGAGAGCTCCAGGGAGAGCTGGCTGAGCTCTACACAAGAACAAGCAGGACAACTGTGTCTCAAGTTTCCCAGAAATCAAAGTTTGTGGTCAGTTACAGACTTCTCTTTACATTTACTTGCAATATTCAAAGATTGCATGCATAAGTGAATAGTGGAAACTGGTTCTGTCTTCTTAGTATAATCCATCCCTTATTTTTTGGTGCAGCTATTTCCTCACTGCTCTCTGAGGGTGAGCCAAGCATCTACAGCATGTTCCAAACTCATCTGCTAACCAAGGACCCTGGAGTGGACCCTCTGCAACCCTCAATGGTCCCAACCCACAGGACAGGCAGCAATTTAAACCACACAGACCTGGCTGAACCCAAAGGGGTCCAAACTTCCAAGGCTCTGACCAACCTCTGACCCTAACCAGAACCAGGGGCTGTTTTGGGACCTGCTGCACTGAACCAAAAGCACTGCCCAGCACTGAGCATGGCTCCCCACATCCAGCTGCACCCTGGAGAGGAAATGGTCCCCAAATCTCCTTTACTTACCATACAGTAAAACACCATGGCACCAGCTCCTGTGTTTACAGTGGAAATGCAATGCAGTAAATTTGGTGGATTTTCTCTTTAAAACAAAAGAAGAATCTTGGGTATGCAAGAGTTTATATCACGGGGTATTGCAGCTTGCAGGAGAATTATTAGTTAAGGAAATCAGGTGGCCAAGGGGCCTAGATCATTATTATCATGTTGTTGGTTATTATTAATTATTATTATGTAGATGATGATGATGATGATGATTATTATTAGAGTAGATTTTGTTCATAGGGGAAAAGTTCACAGTAAAGTGAGAGGAAACCAGGGAAGGATGATTAGTTGATGTTGTCCTGAAAAATTCATCCCTAGAGGGAAAATCAAACTTGTCTTGTTGACTGAACTGAGTTTCCTGAAATATTTGTTTTAAGACAAACAGGAATTGATCCTAAAGCCCCAAAAGAACAAACTACTTAAGAATTTACTTAATTTTAAGCACTTAAGGAGCTTCATCCCTATTTATTTCAGCTGGATTACCCATGTTCTTGAAGTAGAGCACAAGCTTAAGTACTTTGCTGAAGAAGCAACTTTCACTTATAGGTGCCTTATTTGTTTTCACATCTCAAGTTTCCCTATCACAGCTAAATCAGTGGTTTACGAGTTACCTGATCTTTTATGGAGGTAGCTTGGAGCTTCTCTTCTGGCAGCTTTTCCTTTTTAGCTTCCACTTTTTCTTCCTCCTTTGTTTTTGGGGTTTTAAATAATTTTTTTTTTTTTTTTTTTTTTTTTTTTTTGACAGAAAGAAAAAAAACAACCATCGCACCTGTTTGCACTTTTTGTTTGTCCACGCTGTGCTCACGTAGCAATCCAGTGTGCAGCCACAGCTCCACCATGTGCTGCTGTGCCCCCTCCACCCTCTCCAAATCCTCCCATTCCCCCCATCTGGGCTTTTCTCCCTTGGCATCATGCTCATGTGTCCCTTCCTTGTGATTTCCTTTAGCACACAGCATTCCCCACACAGTCTGACAGGTGCTCATAATATTTTCTGCCAAGATGTGTCTGCCTCCACCTCGTGTGTTACTGCATTAGGCCAGTTTATTGCAGCTGAGGGGGGAAAAAAGGGCAGCACAAGCACATGCAGAGGTCTGAACATGCAAGGTTTTCTTTGAACTATGGAGTGAGGTCAGGCCTGTTGTGCACTGAATTATTGCTGAGCAGGAGGGGATTTATTTTTAAAAAGAGAGAGCGACAGCACAGGTATTAGTAAGTTCAGGACTAGATCTGTGAGGAAATTCCAATTCAATCTTTTCTTGCATTACATTTCACACAAACCACAGGTGTCTTATTTTGGTGCAAAATGTTTACTGTACCTGTTTTTTTAAGAAAGCTGCTTGAGGTTTTTCATCTTCTACTTTCTTCTCTTTTACCTGTTTATCTTCCATTTTCTGTTCTTCCATCTTTTGTTTTTCCTTTAATTTCTCTGCTTCTAGTTTAGCCTTTTCCTCAGCTGCCCTCTTTTCCTCTTCTGCCTTTGCCCTCTCCTCAGCTGCCCTCTTTTCTTCCTCTGCTTTCTGTTTTTCCTCAGCTGCCCTCCTCTCCTCTTCTGCTTTAGCCCTCTCTCTTTCCTCAGCTGCCTTCCTCTCCTCTTCTGCCTTTGCCCTCTCCTCAGCTGCCCTCTTTTCTTCCTCTGCTTTTTGTTTTTCCTCAGCTGCCCTCTTTTCTTCCTCTGCTTTTTGTTTTTCCTCAGCTGCCCTCTTTTCTTCCTCTGCTTTTAACCTCTCCCTTTCTTCTGCTTCCTTCCTTTCTTCCTCAGCCTTTTCCTCATCCCTAAGCTTCTCTTTATCTACAGCATCAGTTACACTCTGTGTCCCTTCTGGCACAGCATCTGTGTCATTCTCTGCTTTGTGCTCCTCTGCATTTACAGTTACTACCTCTTCTTTATCTGTGAGTTTTTCTGCTGTCACATCTACCTGATTTTCCTCTACAGGGAGCTCCTTTGGTTTCTCCTCCTGCACCTCCTCCTTGTCTTTTTCTTCTTTTTTTTCCTCTTCTTCCCCATCTTGCCTCCAGTTGTTCCTTTGGTACACTTTGGTTTCTGTCTCCTCAATCTCACAGCGTCCTCGGCGTTTTTCAGCCTTGTCCTCTTTCCCCGTGGTCTCGTTCTCCTCCACGTTGTTCACTTCTCTCCTGCTGGGCACTGACAAGCTCCCATCTGTGATCGTGGGGTCCAATTCCTTTTGGCGCTCCAGGGCTTCCTGCAGACGTTTCTGGCGTCTCTCCTCCCTCCTTGCCAGCCTCTCCAACAATGCAGCCTCATCGTCTGTGGAACGCTTGCTTTCCTCCCCTGCCACACTATGTAGAAGGGACAGGTTTGCATTAAAAAAAATGAAAAAATATTTAAAAATTCTTTCTAAGATGATGTGCGCTCACTGTTTCTAGGAGAAAAGCTTGCTGTAACATCATTTCATGGTTGGAAAACACAACAGGTTACACACTCCAAAATTTATCTGTTGTTTTGCTATTATTATATCCATTCTCCTTGCCTTAAATAAGTTGCTTCTTGTGCTCAGTATCTGCTAGCACTTGCCATCACAATTCTGGTTTTTTCTATCGATTGTGTTATGGCCATTGGAAATCTGGGTATATTACTTGTGACTATGTGAAACCAAACAAATGACAGATGGACAGGAAGGCCACTCAGTTTGACATGAGTGGTATGGTGTCATGGTTTAGGGGCTACAGGGGCACTGCTGGGTTCATGGCTGGACTCAATGATCTTAAGGGTATCTTCCAGCTTCGATGATTTTATGATTTTCTATGATTTGAAGTGTCACCTCCTTCCATAAGCTTTTCTGCTCTCTACACCTGTGTGACACTGACAATGCCAGGTGAGTGCTGTGCCCTAGAGCTCACACCCAGCACCTTGCAGGCACATTGCAGCCACAGCTTGAGGGCTGGGTGCCACCCAGTGCTTTGGCCCCACCATGCCATGACCCCTGTCAGCAGAACAAAGATGTGGTGGTTTGTGAGGCCAGATGCATCCACCCCTGAGGGAATCTGAAAGCCCCAGATGAATTACCCCACAGACAGCCATGAGGATACCTGGATATGAGCCATGAGCATGGCCTGAAGCCTGGAGTCAGTGATGCTCCCACCCTACCATGCAGGCACAGCCAGGGTGATGCTCACAGGTCTTCACTTCAAGGATGGCCAAACCAAGTACTTCGAATTCAAGCACCAAAGCAAACCTCTTCCAGATACTTCTCTACTCTGAACAAGAACTACCACTGGCTTGGCAGTAAACAGCACCAGACATGTACCTGTTTTGGGCATTAACCTCGGATTTCTCTGTTACTTCTCCTGAGAGATCTCCTTCTTCCTTTTGCCGCAGCCTCTCCTGCCGAGCCCGCCGGCGACGTTCCCTGGCAGCTTCCTCATCATCATCATCGTTTCTCTGGTAGGACAGCCTGCAACAGGGAGAGGGAAACATTGGTCCTATTGGACACTGGAAAAAAAAAATCACAAAAAGCAGTTTTCTAGAGCATAGTAAGCATGGCCACAGTGGCTGCTCCACATGCTGTTGTGAAAATACGCCGTGAAATTGAGATGCGTAATTTCAAACCCTGGTTTGCTTTTGTTTTTCAGAGGTGAACTTGAGAAAATAGTCCCTGTGAAGGCAGCAGCCATGCCACACTGTCAGCTGGCTCCTAGAAAACACCAAAATCCACAAAAGCCCAGCTCTGTAGCTGAGCAAACATCCTCCCAGCCTAGCCCATGATCCTGTCGGAACACTCACAGCAGCATTTGAGCAGATTGTTGCTCAGGCCCACTGAAATTGGACTCAGGAAAGCAGCTTTTCATTAGTCTCCTCTAAATATCACATGCTGAAAATGGTGACAGTATTCTACATTTTAAAGACTAGAAAGCAGGGAGACACAAGTATGACAACAGCTCTCAGTGGTCGGTTCTGAGTGCCAAACATCTGACACCCACAAAATTTTTGTGAGCCCGGAGCCCTGCCAGGCCAAATCACACAAGATCACTGCTGTGATGAAAGCCTACAGCTGAGAACCCATTGTATTCATCTAACCCAACAGATGATTACATTTAGCTTCATCCTACTTGAAAAGGAAAGCGAGACCTTGAAATCCTAATAATCCTGTGTTCCATTCAAATCTTTGCTGAGGTTATTATTGTGTGAGATAAAGGGAGAGGCCTGCATTCCTCTTATCTTTTTGAGCAGGGAAAGTGAATTAGGAAGCTCACATGTGCCAGTCCCAGTCAGAACATTCATTTACTTTACTTCAGGCAGTGGTTTGATACATCATGGTTAAGAAGTCTTCCTCCTTTACATAGTCACACATTTAAGTTAGCAGTACAGCCATGAATATAGAAAAAACCCAGAGTTCTGCACTGACTAAAGCCAAGTACAGATAATGTTTCTATTACAAATATTTTAACATTAAAAGCAACTAAACCATTTTGGTTTAGCCATCAATGAGACTCTTTGGGGACAAAACTCTCCCATCACCATGTTCTGATACTACTTTTCTCCTTTGCTGAAGGAAGGGTGAAAGTATAGGTTCAGCAGGGATTCAGTTACCCCAGTTTTGCTTTAAGAATTTAAGAAAGTGTAAAACATGGCTGAGCCACTTGCCAGATCTAGAACAGCATTTTCATCCTCAGTGCACAGAAGAATTTAACTTGCTACTTTCACACTCTGCTTCAAGAGCTTGCAACCTTTTTCTTTATAGAGACAACTCTTCTCAAAGAGAGTGCAAACCATGAGCAGCATGGCCATGAGGGATCACAGTGGGGGATGAGGAAGAAAGGAAGGAGCTGAATTAAAAGCACTAAAAGTGATGCAGGGAAGGTAAGGAAAAACACTTCCTGCCATTTGTAAACAACTTCAAGGGGTATCAAATCAAGGGGTATCAACATTTCATTTAGGTCTAGAACAGAAAGGACATAAACACACTAATAAACCAATGGGGTCTTTAACAAGAGACTCTGGAATAAGACTGCATTAGCAAACTGACCACAGACAGCCCCTCATTAGTAAGATGTTCTGGCTGCAAGAAGCCTGTGATTTTTCAACTCTGAAGTTCACCTGCAAGGACACAGGAGAGGACAGACTGCTCCCAGCCTGTGGCAGCTGGACAGTGGCCACAACTTGAGTCAACACCCAGTGTCTATAGCTCAGGATTTGTCTGTGCAGTGAGACCACACAAAGATGAAGAAATTTATTCCACTCTCCATACCCACATAGGACACCCCTACACAGCAAGGAACAACTGCTTTTAAAAGCCTCTTTAAAATGCCTTTTTTAAACCACCAGCTCCTCAGAAAACTAAAAAAGGAAATAAAAAGAATACCCTGAGCAAAAAATTCCCACAAGATCTTATCCATTAGGCAGATATGTACTTCCTGTCCTTGGACACTTATCACATAGATCATCTGTCAAGAAAGCTGAAAATGCCTCTTAATATGATTCTAAACACATCCATTGCCTTCCTACATATCACAGCAGTTTCCAACAGAGAGCAAATACACCAGGCATGGGCTCCATCCATGAGAATCACCTTAACTACTCATTTCTGTTCACCAGCATTCATGCAATCTGCCCAGTAATCTGGAAACAGTCACAGAACAACTAGTTGCAGGTTTTTTAAGAGATGTGTTTCTTGTTTTCCTTACAATTATGTTAACAGTGCTTTCAGTGTAAAGAGTGACCCTCATTCTCCCACTGTTACAGACCTCTGTAGCAACCCATCATGAGCAAAATCAATTTGGGAGCTCTTCAGAGCTTATCTTCCACTTTCCTACACCTTTTGACATTCTTCAGACTAAGAGTAAATAAATACTAAAAAGTGTGTCTCCAAGATTTCAGCTCTGTTTATCAGACAGATGGAAATCTGATGATCCACGCTGGCCTGTGTGGTTCCTCCACCCTTGGAGAGCAGCCTCACTGCCCAGCACACACCCAGCAACTAAATTAAACCAAACTTATATCCATTTGTCACCTTCCATGTGGCTCTGCAGGCAAGGATCTCTCCACAATCAGCTGTTCCAGCTGCCTCAGGCAACCAGACCCCAGCACAGCAGGATCACAAAAAGGTATGCCAAGCCTGCTGATACCACAGTTCTCATTGAATATTCACAACACAGAATATTCTGGGTTGGAAGGCACCCACGAGGATCATCAAGTGTAACTCCCAAGGACTGAAATCCCAGACCTGAAGAACTCAACAACAAATCTCATTCTTATCTGAGTAAGTCTAAAAATGTTGCCCTCAGATTGAATGGGGGGGACTTTGAGTGAAAAAGAAATCTGCTGGATTGGGAATACAGATGTGACCAGAGAAATACAGCACTCTGTATTCTACACCAAACACTGAATTTATGTAAAGTTATAACCAGCAAGAAACTTGGTAATAGCTGGGATGATTATGGGCTGAAACCATTTCATACAACCCAGCTTTAACTGGGTTTCCACTTGAAACCATAAATCAGCCTGAGCATTAGCTAAGGCACTTTGGGTTTGGAATTCCTCGCCCAGTACTACTACATTATTATTATTGTCTGAATTATGACAGCACTGAAATTTCCTGATCAAGCTCATGGGCTTGCTACAGTAGGCAATTTATGAAGAAAGGGCAAGATCTGGTCCCCATTCTAAACAGTGTGTATTCTGATTAAAGAGAAACCTTATAATTTGTAGCACAATCTGCCCTCAGTGAGTCATCAATAAACCTGATGAATCTAAATTCTCTTTTCATTTTTTCACAGGAGTAGAAAAATTTGCCTAATTTGGGCTGCATCACACTACTCCATTCTAGAGGAGGAAGAGAGAAAGAATTGCTGTGGATCTGAACTCAGACTCCATTTCAAGAGTGTCAGAAATACATGGAAAAAATTCCAAACAGAACAAAAGCCTTTAAGATTTTTTTTCCAGCTCATATCTGCCTCTTCCTTCCTCCATGGCTCACTCAAATGTCAGTCTGGTTTCTATACCTTGCATTCTCAGCAGTGCCCTCACAACATGGACTCAATCAGACACAATTGCACCAATTCAGCAAGCTCTTTCCCACACTACTCTGTTATCCTGAAGCTTTTACATGCACTACAGATTGATTTTGTCTGTGGTCCACCCCAAGAAATGAGATCATTCATCCTGTACCAAAGTGCTGCCCCTCCAGCTTGCAGCCTAACCTACTTCTGAGACCTCTGCCCTCCATTATGTAAGAACACAGCAGCTGAAGGGATATCTGCTGATTTGTGTCTCCAAATTTATGTCAGATGAAGGATGTCAGTAAAATGTCCTCAATGACAAATTCCACTGCCAGACTCAGTCTATAAAAGTTGAATTTGTTGGCCTTCTGTGCTCTTAGAAAGTCCTTCTATTTACCCAGGCTCTTCCTGAAAGGATGGGTGGGGTGAGGATGGACTTTGTTAAAACACCCAGTGGGGAGTGCTCTTTGTGTCACTGTTGATATTCAGTCCCATTTTATTTATGATTACATATGTTTTTAATCTTTTTATTGTTTGCTTAATTTGTGTTATGATAGGCACACTTCAAAACCTGAATATAAACAGCTGATCAATCTTCACCTCAAAAAAAAAAAAAAAAACAAAAC
>VZTT01007937.1:1497-16923 GCA_013400855.1 Buphagus erythrorhynchus | reverse complement strand
TGTGACAGTCATTGGGTTTGACAGGAATCAGATTGCTAAACCCACACAAAAATGCTTTGGAAATTAGGGGCTAGTTATACATTCAGTTTCATTCAAATCCACTTCAGCAAACTGGCAGAGAGTGGATCTGAGCTCTGTCACCCCTTCACTTCCATGGTTTACAGCAGAGGTTTCTTTGGCATGTTAATCCCTGCACTAACTTTGAGACTCACAGCTCCTGCTGCCTGATCAACCTCCTTAGCTCTCCCAACCCAATCCATTTTCAGTTTCCAAGATGAGCTAGCAAAACATCAAACTTGTTCTCCCTGTGCAGCAAGCCTTGCCAATTCTTTCACAGAGGAACCAAAGGGAATCAAACTGTGTTAGAAGTGTAAGAAGAAACAGGATACATCTAACATCTCTTTTCCCAACAGTTCTCCTTTCTTGAAGGAGACCAAAACAAAACCACACACACATAAAAAAAATGGTTTCTGACTTTCTTCTTGTCTTAGGGAAATCTAAACACAAAGTCTTCCAGTCTCATCTACACAATCTAGTGGGATTTCCCTCCTGAAAGCAGCAAAGGGTAGAGGCTGAACACTTCCACAAGGCCTGTCATATCAGATCAGGACAGCACTCCACAGGGCTGGATTCTTGCCTCCAGCCATGCCTCACAGTGGAAGCAGTGGAAAAATAAAAAAAAAAAAAATGCAAACCCCACTGCACCTGGCCCGTGGAGCAAAGTTCTCCCTGCACAGCAGAATTCCTCCCTGCCCCTTGCAGGCAGGCAGCTGGGGCTCTGCAACAACTTCTTCAAAAGAAGGAAGAAGTGATTTATTGCATGGTAGTAGACATAAAAGGGCATCAAGAAATTAAAATTAAATCACCATAGCACAGGACACAGTCTCAAGCTGCACCAGGGGAGGTTAGGGTAGGACATTGGGAGTAATTTCTTCACAGCAAGGATGATCAGACATCAGCATGGGCTGCCCAGGGAGCTGCTGGAGTCACCATCCCTGGAGGTGTGTAAGGAAAGGCTGGATGTGGCACTGAGTGCCATGGTCCAGTTCACTGTGGTGTGTGGCCATAGGTTGGGCTCAATCTCAGAAGACTTTTCCAAATTAATTTATTCTGTGATAAATGTTCATTAACTGCATCACAGCATGTGCAGCAAGGGCATAATGATGTCTGGGCTTAAATTACTCCAGTGTAATAAGACCCAACTGTATTTTTTTTCTCTGTTATTCCTCCGCAAACCCAAGTGCTAATACTTATTTCTGCACTGAAGTACCTGGAACCTGCTGTGATGTATAAAAACACCCTGTCAGCAACTCTTTGAGGCTCTCCACATCTACTTCCCAGCTTCTCCTGGGAAATGGCTCTCTGGCCATCCCTTACACCATCAGGATAGGACAGGTCTGAGCCAACTCTCAGTAAATTGATTTCTTCCCATCTGCAGTGACAAGTGATAGTAGGAAAAGCAACTGTGAGTGTTCACCTGTGTTTAAGGGAAACTGAAAAATACTGAATTACTTTCTTCTCACAGTCTTTGAAACCCAGTAGCTTGACCACTCTCACCAGGATCAGCATCCCTGCACAATTCTCCTAGGTCTGCCATGTCACTGCACAGTGTTCTTAAGGATTTGAGCTGCCCATGAAAACAGACCTTTGCCAGACTTGCATTCACCTTCAAGAAAGGGTCTGAACCTCTTTGCTCCTCAAAGAACAGGAAAATCCCCTTTGCCACCACTAAACATAAAAGAAATCCTTGTCAGCTCTCACTAGCTGTGATGGGTTTGCATTCTCTGCGACCTGCCACTAACCAATACCCTCCCTTTAAATTCAGTTCCTCATAGAAACTGGAAAATAAATTGAAAAACTGGCAGTAAGTGGCTTAAGAGAAATGCAGCCTTCCCCAAAACAGCTGACAGACTTGTCTTCAAGGAGATTTAAATAAAATAGCTATCAAAAGAGTCAGCAGCAGTCCTGTTTGCATAGAAAAATATCAACCACTAGCTACAAAGAAAAATCATTTTCTTTTTCAAATGGCAAACCTCCCCTTCAAGATCTGCCAAAAGCTGCAGCCTGAGTTTTAGAGCTGTGGTTACACTTCCATGCCCTGATGATGTTTTGTGCTGAGATATGGCTTCAGAGTGTCACATTTTATGAATAAACCTCATGGGATGGGAAAGATTCCAAGAACTCCTCCTGCAGGGGCCCTTACAGGATTTAGAGGTTCAGGAGAGATTAAAGCATATGCAGTATTACAAACTTCCTCCTAAGATTAGCCATTATAACAGGAACTCACCCTTCCAAGCTAAACAACTCACATTCAGAAAGTGAATTTTCTATCATTCCAAAGCACAGGCAACTGAAGACAAACCTGTTCTGAGGGCATCATCTTTGCACCTAGGGAGCTTCTGACATTTCAAGGTTTCCATAGGAATAATTTGAAATATCTCACTAAAATGGCCACTAGACATTTTAATTCACTACAACACTTCAAAAATATTAAAAACATGTTTCAAATAAACATGTCAGAAAAGTCTGAAAGAAAGAAATCAGAAGCATTTTCAGAAACTTGGCAGGATTTCAAGCACTTCTAATACTTGAGAGTAATTTTTTTTTTCTTTTGGGAAAGATTTGCAGCTTTTTCCTCAGCGCTCATTTATTTACACTGAGGCTGCTGTGAAATTCTGAGCTTAAGGCTAAGAAAAGATTTGAATTGCATTTTCAGAATGCAAAGAAAGTAGAAAAATCCCTTCAGCTCCAAATGCCAAGGTAGAAGCTAAAAGCAGGACAGAAGCATTTAAACTGTTAATTCAAATTCACTTTGGTCTGGCAGCAGGTGAGCTAACAACTATTGATGTGATGTTCTGTGATTTAACTTAGCTCTTTTTTAATGCTGGAAATACACAGCAGGGAGGAACACTCGTGGCTGTGTGGGCTCCATGGGCTTGGAGAGCAATTCCCAGTGGAATTTCCAGAGCAATTCCCAGTGGAGATGCCACCCCTGCCATGATGGGAGGGGACCAGGAGCAGGTCCTGCCCCTGAACACCACCATGGACAAACAATCCTGCACCACTTGGTGCAATTTAAATTAACATCTACAGCACTTAGGAACTTATACAAAAACAGCTGGTCTAGGGCAATTCTGAACCCAAAGATTAATAGATAAAATGTATTTTGGGAGTGTGAGAAACTGTACAGAAAACAAACAAGTGTAGTGTGATCCTTCACTGGTATTTTATTCCTATCAGCATTATTTAAAATGTATTCTTCTTAAATAAAGTCTTTTTACAAAACCCAACTTTGTCCACACCCTTCCATTCGAATCCTAAACACATTTTTTAAAGTGTACTTCTTAAAAACACAAAACCCAGACTATATACCTCTCAAATAACCCAATCAAATTATGGGGTGTTTTCTTTATCCATTCTTCCTTAGCAGGAAAAATATGAATAATAATATTCACTAGACAGGAGACTGTTTTTATGTTTACATTCTTATAATTTACGAAAACAAAACAGAGACAATTTTTCAACCATTATAACATCTTGTTCTATTTTTTTTCCTCTAAAATATTCCCAAAAAAGACCTATCTATGAAAAGACATGCAGAATTTCAGGGGATACAGAATTCTTTGGAGAAAGTCAAGAGACATTTATTAGAATGGGAAGACAAGCTCTGATCTTTAGCTGTAACTTAGTTACTCCTGATGCACATAGCAAGGCTTAAGAGGTTAAATGTTGTTGTGAGAGGAGCAGGGTGCCTTTTTGTTTTCAGAAACTCCACATTTAATTGAAACTGGAGATAAAGAAAATGATCCTTTGATGAACGATGAGCGGGGTCTGGCTTTAGGCATTTTCTTATCAAGATGGACATGTTGAGAACCCACCCACCAACATACCAGAAACCACAGTTGGCAAATGCTACCAGCAAAGGCATTTCCTGCCTTCTGACTTTCTAGCTGAGGGCCAGATGCTTCACAATCCTTCCTTAAAAGCACAGCTAAAGAAAGGAGTGGGAGTTCAGAGCCCTGCCCAGCCTTGCATGGTGTATGGAAAGGCCAGGCAGCATCCCAGCCATACACTCAGCATCAAACAGGCCAGAATTTCTTCCCTGATTCTCAGTTCCCTGTTTTTTCTACTCCATCACCTCCTAAGTTACAGTTTACAGTTTAAACCCGCTGAATTAATTGGTAATTAATGTGGTCCCCATCCATGTGATGTGCCAAAATACCACAAGGAAAGGAAGAGCAAACATTATTAAAAAAGAGGTAAACAGCAGCTGAAACCTAAAGAGAGGGCTGTGGTTTACTTCAACCTACAGCTTGCTCTACCTACACCACCCTCCAACAAGTTCCTTTCAGCTTCCTCTCCTATCATCTTCAATATATAATAGAGTAATTCACTTAGGTGAAATTCTCCAAAAGCACTCGCCTCACTTAGAAGTGAAACACTTTCAGAAGTAGGAGTCAGAACCTTGTAAAACGTTTTCCAACCAAAAATTACCACAGAGATTCTGAAAGTTATAAGAAGTATTCAGTTCTTGCCCCAGAAAAAAGCAACCAAAACAAGCATGGGCTGGTAACTTCAAGCCTGCAAATACTGGATAAAGAAGGGTAGCTTTCACCCAGAGGTGAAGAACAAAAAGCTCAAGTGCCATTTGTATGTGCAGCTCTCAGACAGATCAGAAATAACTGCAGTGTGTCTGGCTAGAGATACCAGCAGCTCTTTTCATGTACACACACAAGACCCATGCTTACATGATAACCCATGCTCATAAAATCCATATTATTTTGTGCCAATCCATCACACGTCATTGGATGTGACTGTCTACTAAAATCAAGCACAAAGCAAAGGAGCAAAACCTCTCACAGGGAGAATACACCTTCTGCATGCCAAAACCAGATTGCCAGAGCACCCCTAATTCTGCAGGCTTGGCCCTGGGTGTCACAGTCCTTTGCTACTTGATGAACCCAAATTTATGCAGCGTGATGGATTGGGAAAATCAGGGATAAGGGAAAATCACAGCTGCAGACATGGATCCTCTATCCATTGTCTTCCTGTGGCAGTGTCATTTAGGGCACTTCTTTTACACTTACCTCAAAGCAATAGCTTTTCTCCTACTGACTTTCAGGTAGGTGGAATCAGAAAATAATGCACTGTAAACTGTGGCACAAAGATCTAGAAACCCAGTGGGGAACGCCTGCCAAATTCTTTTACAATACAATTAAACTTCAGGTAAGGAAACTGGGAACTCTGCATGAAAGAAAACTGATTAATTCATCTGAACACCAAGATTGTGTCTACATATGTTCACAACCAAGCAGAGGATTGTAAGGGAACTGCCTGAAATGAAGAGGTCAATCATTACTTGAGTGTCTTCAGTGGTAGGAGTTGTGTCAGGATTAAAGGAGACAGGGCCAAGGTCTAAACACTAAGCATGATCTCTGCTACCTTATGCTGCACCACTCCACTTGCTTTCTCACAAGAGGCTTAGAGAGGTTAAGAAAACATCCATTATGTAAAGTGATTTAAAACATTTCTTGATATTCTGCTTAATCTTTCTTCATTTGTGACCACACAAACACAGGTGGGAAGAGAGGCTGTGTAACTGAATCAACACAAATGACCAGCTACACCCTTCCATGTGCTGATTCTTCCCCAAAATATGGATAATAGCATTTCCAACCCAACTCTCCACAAAACCACAATAATACTGGATGCTGTGCCTTGTTTCTACAAATTTGCTACTACTATATCTGATGAGAGCCCCCTTCAAGAAAAACATAACCTAGCAATTAGAAAATGAATAATACATTTCTCAATTTCACACAGGGTGTTTGCACCACTGATTTGCCAGCTGAATCAATCCAGGGCCCTAAAAGTTTGGGACACGTTTTGTCCCAGTGAGTCCCAGGGCTCACATGTAGAGTTACTGCTCACTCTGCAGAAGACTGAGCTGTAAGAACAGGAGCCAGGATTCTCTTGGCATTTGTGGCAGGAAGAGCAATCAATGATGGCAGGGGCTGCAAAAGAAAGCAGAGGGATGGGCCCATCATCCACAGATTTGTGCATCAGCTCAAAGGCTACCAGCAATGGGATGGCTGAGAGCAGTCCCAGGTGGATCAAGTTCTGTTTGGGTGATAGATGTTCCTTCCTTCCCAACAGCTAGCCCAAAAACACACACCAAGAATTTTATTAACTCTGTAACTTCCCTTTATGCCACCAGATGCAGCAGCTCCTCTGAGTGTGTTTTAAGGTGTTATTGATGGAGAGGAGCACCAGGGGAGTCACTCCAGTTTGGTCAGTGTTCCACACCAACTGATGTCAGATGAAGAGGTGCTCCAGCCCTTGTCTGTGGGTCTGTTTTAGCCTCTCTATACCAAACATGCTCCTCTTTATCCAAGTAACCAGGTGCAGTCCACATGCCCAGCACACGACTGCCACCTCCAAATGATCTTCTCACAAACAAACATCACCTGGTGCTTCTTTTTTCCCCTGGAGAAGGATGACAAATGTCCCCAAAGGAAATATGCTGAAAAGTGAACCCAAAGCTGGCATCAAATTGCTCTCTTGTATCTGCAGAAGAAAGAAAATGATCCTTTCCTCTTCTTTTTTTTATTCTTTTTAGCTAAAGTATTAGGCAGGCAAACAGAGCAGGTTATGATGGACAAGCAGATATTATTATTATATTATTATTGGGTTTTGGCCACATTTGCCCTATACTGATCTTGGCTCCAGCCATATTATAGCTATGTTTAAAAAAAAAAAAAAAAAGAAGCAAGAGTTAAACAGTCCTTAAGTACTAGCAAAACATTCAGATTTAGGCTCTTGTTCATGCCCTTTAAAGCCATTATTTTAAACAATGTTTATGCAGCAGGGGCATTTCTCCTACACATAAAAATTCTTGAAAAACAGGAAAAGGAAATTAATGCTTCCTTCGAAATTAACAACTATTGGCACAGTCTTGGGTCTCTTACTGTGATACTCTATGGTGCCCTTACCTTTGTCCATATTTACAAGAGCCTGTGTTTATTTTGAAGTTAAATCTGAATATTTTTACTGATGTCAAACGCTTTTTCAAGATTATTTTTAAAATTACCATCAAATTACACGAGCACTATAAACAAACTATCGTACTTTCAGAATTAAAAGCAGAATTCAAAGAAATTTGCAATGTCTCACCAAGGTCATAGGATGACACAGTCAGGCATCACTTCAGCACAGACCAGTTAGCAAAATTTCTTATTCTGGCATTGTTTTCCCTCTCTAGCAATTTCCATCCACTGCACAGCATGCTGTCACCTTGCTGCATCATTGGGAAGACTCCCCACACCTCAGGTGAGCTCTAGCACACCTGTGCACTACCAGAAATCCAGCAATTCATTGGTGGAATTAAACAGAGCCTGTTTTGATGGAAACATGCTGAGCTGACTAAAATTTGAGTCTAATCCTGTGCAGATTTCCTGCAGAAATGCAAGGGGGCACTTCTAAACCATTCAGGCTGCAACACAGCAAAGCTCTTCAGAACTTCCCTAAATCCTGCTGACAGCAGGGAGTGTATACAAGTCCAAGTGTTGTAGCCCACACAGATGGATTAGAAGCCACCACATAAATTTTGAATGCATCCTTACCCAGGGAGAACATGGAATGATATTGATGATGTTTGTGACACACTGCAGTCCAAGGAGGCACACACCTACTTCTGCTATTAAAGTGCTGGCATTTTTACAGCAGTCAGAGGCTCAATCTGGATTAACAGCAGCAATTAAAAACTTCTAGCAGGTTTCTAGGCTGTGCTGAAGGAGCACCTGCCATGCTGGCAATGGGAGCACAGAGGATTGCAGGGATAACCCCTCAGCTCATCCCAAAGAGACAACACTAACCAAGGGAAGGAGACTCCTCCTTGCTCTTCCCCACAGAGACTGGGCACAGAAGAATGTCTGCAGCACAAATTCTCACCACACAAGTGTTGTATCAGGCATTACCAGGTCTGACTGCTCTGCAAGACTTTGACAAAAGGTTTGATGGAGCAGTGGCTGTGTTCCAGCAGTGCCTGTGTGCCTGCTGAAGTCACCTTTGGCAAGGAGCTGTGCTAGACAGCTCCTGACAAAGATCAAGCCAAGCTCAGCCCTAGTGCAGCTTCACTGATGACAGGGCCCCCAGGCAACACATCCTGTGTTTACTTCATGGAGGGGAGCCCATAAGCACCAAGTGAGTGGACACATCTCTCTGTTTACAATAAACTTTTCAATACAGA
The DNA here is from genome assembly GCA_013400855.1 of Buphagus erythrorhynchus. Classification (NCBI taxonomy): domain Eukaryota; kingdom Metazoa; phylum Chordata; class Aves; order Passeriformes; family Sturnidae; genus Buphagus; species Buphagus erythrorhynchus. The sequence continues at coordinate 8,675 of VZTT01007937.1, read as the reverse complement.
GGCCTTAGTTGTGTTTTCATGTCAGAAGACACTTGAAGAGGAGATCCCTTTGGCAACAAGTTCTTCTTCCAGTGAAATTTGCACCAAATTTTTTGTCCTGACATCCTCTGAACATAATCACATATGGCCTCAGAGTTTTCAAAGATCAAATATATCCCAGCCTAGGATAGAGGAAAAAGAGTATCAGAAATACTCTGATTATTCAAATATGAATGGAAGAAAATGGCATGAGTTTTACAGCTGGTCAGCTTCCCCCTGGGTCACCATTCCTCCACCCACAGTGAAAGAACCAAAGGCACATTAGAGCTTTTCCTCAGACATGAATAGTTCCTGTGAGGATGTTTCTGAGCCAAAGATGGAGAACTGTGGTGCTGGGAAGATAGCAGGGAGGACACTGAGGCAATACAAGGAATAATAACACAAAAGGGCTCTGAGAAGACCCTGTACATCTATAAACGTGCTGATTTTTAATCATATGACACTTTGGAGTCAAAACCACTTAGTGTGCATACAACAGCAATATCTAAAACTTCTGTAGTTCCAATGTTTTTCTTTCCTTAGACTCTGGGAGAAGAAGCCCAAAGGCTTTTTACTTCTACCTCACAACTAAAAAAATCAGGATACAAAACAGCTCAATGCAAATGGATCAAGTCTCATGAATTATGCGTGCAGTAGCAAAAAAAAAAAAAATAGAAATCCTGCTAGGGCATTTTCATTTCCATGACCACAGTCCTAATAACTGAGGTAGATTCTGCTGTGATTACTGTGACCTTGAATATTATATAACTACAGTCTGGGAGAGATTTTATTGTTGAAAAAAGCTTCATGTAAAAAAAAATAAAAGGTACTAATGGTCATGACAGAAGGGAGAAATTTGACCTAGTCACATTCTAGACAACAGAGAAAGGAGAAAAATACTGAGATTGAATAAAGACACAGTTTCCCCAGGTAAGAAAGGCAAGGTAGCTGTGAAAGAAATCATTTGACTGCATCCCATAAGAAATGTGGAGGTCTGCAGCCAGGTTTTAGTGGACTCATTACACCTGGCACCCTTGCAGGGCAACTCAGCAAAGCCACCTCTGAGTCGAGGCTGTGGCACATGCAGAAAACTTCCACTGGGAGCACACCCTGCCATCCTTGGCTTGGCAGTCAAGACATCCCTGTGGCTGCAATCCATCACCTTTCCTCTTGCTGACCTCCCAGGGTTTCTGGCCTCCCTGCTGGAATGACCTGGCCAGTCCTGGCTCTGCAGTAGGGCACACCACCAAGTCCTGCTTCCACCTGGTTGTTGCTCCTTCCCCTGGGTTTTGCCTGCACAGGGCAGGAGTTCCCCCAGAGTGGCTGAGCCTACTGATTATTTCATATTGTACTTCCCAGGGCTCTTATCCAGGTGGGTTCTTGGTGGTTTTCAGCAAAGACCTTTCCAGACTAGCCAAACCTGCCTGGGGTAGCTCATCAGCAGCCTTTGGGCTGAAGGTCCCAATCCCTTCTGGTTTGCCACAGCTTCCCTAGCGAGGTATCTGAGCACTCAGGCTCCCTCCACTCACCAAGCTCCCTTCTCTAACATTTACATAGCCCAGAAGGTCACATTTTCTGTTTAATAGTCATGTTTAACAACCCCTGATCTTCAGGCAAACAACATTATAGATGGGAAATTAAGCCCTGATCTTTGTGATCATGACATTGCTCACTCAGCAGGCAAAACAGAGGTGCAGTCTGCAGTGAAGGTTTGTGTTTTTTTTTTAATTTTCCCATCCTCACAGTTCATTTTCTTTAACCATTAGTGCAGCAAATGAGCTGTGTGGCCACCAGCCCTCGCCTCCAGCACAGCAGCATTTCAAAACTGCAGGGTATGTGTGCACATCTACCGACATATTTATGTGGCAAACACAAATTAAATAGCCAAATTAACAGTAGCACGAGCTGTCAAAAGCACAAATACAGTTCCCATGAAGTCAACAAACATGGGCAGGTAGGTTACAGGCCACAAATCCTTATCAACTGTGCAGAGAAAGAGAGGCTTGAAATATCTTTCATCTTCTAAAAAAGCCACCATCCACTCATACAGGCTAAAAGAGGCTCCAGGGTTGCTGGCAGTAGCAGGGAGCCTGGGTGAGGTTTTCAAGAGCACACAGATTGTCTTTTGTGCAGCCCCATGAGATCAAAAGAGATTTCAAAGGTAAATCTCAAGAGGTACTGAAATACCTTTTAAAAGCTGACTCTATGTACAGGACAGACCTCACATATTTTTTGCTGTCAAATAATCCTTCATACTGACAATCTAGCCTTCCCCTGTCTAGAAGGCACCTAATTCCCATTAACTCTTAGGCTTTGCATGTGTCAGTCTCTTCTAAGACTAAAGAGAATTGTGAAAAATAAAAAAAGATCTTACTCGATTGCATCACAGGTAAACAGTGAACTTCTCTAAAAGGCTGCACTTCAGATTGTGTCAAATTATACCTGCTTTAAATCTGGCCCAAAGTCTGCACCTCACTTTCAATTTAACACATATTTGGTGGTTTTGTAGATTGAAATTATACATTGACTTGTGTAAGAACAAGCTTTACTATGAACCACATTTTTAAGTGGCAAGTATAGTTCAGCATAATGCCTTAACTTTTTTTTTTTTTTTTTTTTGGTCCAGCATTAAGTATTGGGACAAGTAGCAGCTCTCACAAACTTGCCAAAAAAAAAAGTGGAATACTTTCTGTGGGAGTATAAAATAGATTGGCCACTGTTACTCTGACAAGCACATGAGTTCCATGCAGGAGAGAAATAAAGTGCTCATTCATTACCCAATTTACGGGGACAGCCTGGTGAGATATCTCGTTTACATTCTGATAGCCCCATGAAATGAACTGAATTCCCACACAGTCACAAAAGGCCAAAGTTAGCATTTTCCTTTAAAAAAAATAATAAACTCAAGTCTGCCTCTGGAGTGGATTGGCTGTAACCTTGAACCTTAAAGGAAATGAGAGGGAGAAAGAGCGAGCAAGGCACACATCATGAGAGGGGGTGGGGAAAAGCTAATGGCACTGGGAATGGAAAATGTGGGCATTAAAAGAATTTCCTACTCTAAACAATGTGCAAAGTTAAAAATATCTTCTCCTGAGATTATCCTCAGCATAAATACTCACGACAGCTATTTATAGCTGTCTGGTAGCCTCCAACAAGGATTTTTATTCCAACAAAGGAGCTATATACAAATGCAGGACCTGTTTAAAGAACTATTAAAATGGAAAATAAACCACTCTTGCGTCAGCTAGCCTTACTGGTACCTGTTTCCAACTCAGTCTAAACACAGCTTTCCTGAATGCTGACAATGGAGCTTTAAGTGCTCAAGGAAGGGAAGAAAAAAAACCCTTGGTACATTTGCCACAGGTCGACACCTGAGCACTGCAAGGCGAGGTGCTGAGCTGAAATAAAGAGTGTGCAAATTTCTCAGCCCAACCCTGATTGCCCAGGAGCTCTGTCAGAGCAAGAGTCTGGAGCCAGGATTGCCTGGGACCATTCAGGAGGACCCCCACACCATGGATGTGATCCTGCACCACTGCAGAACCACCTGTGGCAGAGTCATCAACTCAGCTCATGAGAGATGCTTCAAAAATTTACTCTTCCTAATGTGTTCTTTCTCTTTTAAATCTTCTAACTAGCATTGGTCTGATCACTCCCAGTACTTGCCAACATAGATTCTTATTGTTTCGGTTGCCTTCAGCCTTGAACAAGGAAAAATAAAATTGCTTGTAAATATACTTCTAAAATCCATGGGAGGCTTCATTTGGACAACTCATGACAGTGGATTGCAGGCACTGCCAGTATGGTTTTTTAGGACAAGTTACACCTGTGATTCCAGTGGACTAAGGGATCCCCACACCTGTACAGGATAAAGGACATGTATCCCATTAGATGAGTCTAAGAGGGTCACAAATGCCCCACTTAACCCCCCCAAGGACCTGAGTCCCTCCTTTTTGTCTCAGGTAAGCAGTAACATCTTGGAGTGCAGCAGCAGGTCAGAGATTTTGCTTTGTGCCTTTCTGGGTCTTCCTATAAAATTTGTTTTTCAGTGCAGTCCCCGTGTCTGGGTCTGTTTTGCCAACGACTCCACAGTCAAGCTGATGATGAGTCCTGACCACAGTTTGTGTTATCTACAATTGCCTGACTCCATGTTCTGCCATTTCACTGTCAATCAGTTGTGCACACCCTGTGTTAATTAAGACAGCAGGAATTTCAGAGCAGAGGTCTTTCCCTTCACTGCACATGTGTAAGCAACTTTGCAGTACAGCTCTGCTCAAAGTTCAGCTAATGTATACTTTCAGCTCAGCTTTGGTTTGGTTTCAGTTTGGCTCCTTCAATTCAAGTTTATATTTGAATTTTAAAAATACTTTTTAAAGTCATTATTTGGACTGAGTTGCTGTTCAGGAAAAGAATAGCAGCTTAAACAAGTTTCAAGTTCACATATAGTTTAAGTTTTTGATGCTGGTTTCCAATCTGTGACTCCAAATAGTACTGAAAAACACTGATTTGAAGTTAAATACACCTAGTAAAATGTGTTATGACTGCCTAAGTTAAAACACTGATTTGAAGTACAGCAAAAGAGGAGTTACTAAGCACAATTTAGGGACACCAGGGTCACAGCTCAGTGAAGGCAAGGCCTCTACTCTTATTTCTCAATGGAGCAACCATCAGAGAATGTTCTCCATCTGGAGAAAACCAGAGCTGCTCATTGTCACCTTGCAGGAAATGTAGAATTTGTCCCCCTCCCCTTCAGTTTCATACATGAAAAAGGGTTTGGGGTAAGAATTCCCAGTTTTCAGCACTCTTTCCTACCTCCCCATCAGCCATCCAGGTTTTCATGAAAAACAAGCCTTTCATCCAGTTTTTGTAATGAAGCCCATCAGGATTTTGCTGACAGTAGGAACAGCAAACACACACCTTGGAGTGCCTGAATGGTAAGGCTCTCTTCACTTGCATGCAACTCTCAGTGGAAGCAGAGCAAAGTCTGTGCAGCAAAATAAGCTGTTCTGAGACATGGAATTTTTATGGCAGTTTAATCTATCGTGCACAGTTTAGCAACGTAATGAGGAGCCTATGAACCACACAAGTGCTCCAGACTGACATCCACATTTCACTCATACTGTGTGGTTTTAGACACAGCAACAACCATAGCTGGATAGTAGAGTACATTCTGTTCTACCAATGGCAACTCAACAGCATCATCTACATCTGACTCTCATTCTTTCTGGTATCCATATTAGAGCTTTTGGAACAGGATAGCAAATATTACCCCACAACCCCTCCCTCCCCAATTTCGTGGTCAACAGCTCACTACTCTCAGCATATTTAATTGATAAATAATGGGGAATGAGGCTAGGGAGGAGGAAGTCTAACAAATGGAGTTGGGTTACACAAGCAACCTTTTTTTTTCTTTCACCCCTAGAAGTCTTAATTTTTTATCTGTTCCCAACATTCACTAAATGCACAGGCTCAGCTGCCACCTTCCCCTCTTCTGCCTAAACAAGGTCACAGGCAGTTCTGTGCCCTTTGAGACTCAGACTGCTCTTTGTTACAAGGTGAAGTTGCATTTGCCCCAGTTTGTGAGAGACCCAAAATACAGCTTGCAAGCAAACTGCAGGGCAGGCTGCTGTGTAGGAAAGCTCCCAGCTGTTCTGTGCCCTGGAGAGGTGATGTGGTCCTGTGGCTGAGACAGGGCTTCTATTCCCAGGTCTGCCACTAAGTGATTGAAGATGGAGCTTGAGGTAAAATATGTTATGACAGCCTAAACCTGTGATGACAAAGGCACATTTACAAGAAATAGGGTCATGGATCTGGTTGGAAAAAAAAGAAAAAAAGCAAAGAGGAACACAAAACCAGGGGAAAATACTATCTGGTATGGCCATAGCTGCTGTCCCAGATGACGAATCCAGTTCACAATGGCAGAACAGTACCTTCAGTCAAAGGGTCTGGTATTGCTCCTGCCCTATTTTCTGATTGCTTTCCCAAAAATGCAGCATCATGTTTGTTAGTTTTGGACAGAGTAAGTCTCCAGATGTCTCCCACATCCGCCCCTCACACACATGCTCAGCAACATTAAAGTGCCCTGTCCACTGGCCATTCTAAAGCTCTCACAGGCATTTGAAAGACTCTTCAGCCTCCTCAAACAAAATCTGCAGAGGTAAAATCCCCCAAAATCCAATGGAAAGGGATTACAAGGAGGTGTTACTCCTCTCCAGCTTCTGGAAAGGCTTATTAAGAACACAGCTGCTCCAGAAAAGCTCTGCAGCCCATGCAAATCACCTCATGCCATCTCAGAGCCAGCCAGTCCAGCACTATCAGGCTATCCCCCTTGTCACCCTCCCTTGCCAGCAGAAGTCATCAGCAGACACACTGCAATATCTCCCTATCAACATCCAGGAGCCAACAGTGAGTGACAGATAAGCAATGGCTCCACATGCAATTTTACCTGCAATAAAACATACACAGAGTTCTTATTAAATGTAACAGAGGTGGGCCAACCTCCAAAGACCTTAAAACTTAAGGAGAATGATTTCTGAAATCTATGACTAAGGCTGCTCTTCATGGCTTCTCCTTTTGAAAGTGTCCTGTACCAAAGTACAGGTGCTAAAAACTGTGGGTGATTTGCACATCATTCTCCAAATTCTGCAGCCAGGAGAAGATCTCATGAGCAGAGAGGCAAGCAAAAAGCATTAATACATCCCCTTTGATAGGTTTGTGGCTGAGTCCCTCCTCACTCCCCATTTGGAAAGCTAAAGGAGCAGCACCACCCTGCTAAAAGGATGATGCAGGGATATATACATTTAGTAAATAATTGACAAAATGCCAGATGCTATGGAGCATCTATCTCTTATAGAGATGTACAAAGCAGCTTTCATCATGAGAGGCACTACAGTGCTAAAAGGAGTAAAAGCAGTAAAAAAGGGCATTACTATTCCCAAAAGAAGGAATCACTTTCAGCTACCTTTCAAGCAGTCTTCTCTGGCCAGATTTCTTCATGTTTATGCTTACACCCTTACTTCATCTAATTAAGCATTTAAGCTTTAAAGAGCCTGAATTCCAGCTAGCAAAGAGGTTGTCCTAATAGGAAAGTCTCAATTTTAAACCCATTCTGCAACTCTGTCTATCCTGTGCTGCAGAAAATCAACTTCAAGGCTCTACAGAAG